>MU570217.1:646011-710707 GCA_024362625.1 Silurus asotus | reverse complement strand
TATATATATATATATATATATACACACACACACACACACACCTAATTAATTGTATTTAAATTAATATGTTTCTGGAAAAAAAAAACATCACAGAATCCACACTGCACATAATACAGGCTAAAACATCAAACGGAGTGGGTTTCATTTAGTGTTTCAAAGCATTCATATTTCAGAGAAAATAACACATTTCCAGCAGATAAAAATGGGAAAAACATCGGTTGGTATGTTAATAAGCCTTGAATTTAAACTGATCGTACATAAAAGAGTTATTGTGCAGCTATTGTGGGTTATTAGTTTGGATCTCTTATCCTGACTTCACTTCTTTGCATACCTGGTAATCCACAGGCCTTCCTGCAGTAGGCTCCATCTTAATATCTGGCTTTGATCTGGAACATATTAAAGAATAATTATTTAATACTATTAGCCTTGCATACACTGTCAGAACAAAATGAGTATTCATCTGTACCAGTCACTGAGGTGGTCCCCTTAAGCATTCATCTTTTAGTGTATATTAATTTAGCGCACTACATAAACAGGTACAAGTAAAATAAAAGATGTGTGCTCTTTCATAGAGTCGTTCATAAGACTATTGCCCCAGCAATGACTAAATACACAGTTAAGTACCCTTTGTTTCTGAAAATGAAGTTATGAAGTCTAAACTGTAATGGGTCCTTTTGGGCAACAACAAAACATTTGAATTCTGAGAGTGGATCTACCTCTTGTTGGAGACATTAGTGGTCACTGCGGTAACAGAGGCCAGGGAGATAGTGTCAGGATCACGCTTTTTGAAGCCTTTGTGGTCAATATCCTCTGTTTCCAAGATGGCAGGATCATCTAGGCACAACCATAAAATTACACTAAGGGCAGTAATTTATGCATTAACGTTCAGACTTTCAGACAAAGCATTATTACTTATTGTACAAAGCAAGAAAGTCATAATCATCTGGATTCATAATGGAATGCTAAGCAGCTTTTAAACGTAGATAGCATAAGCAAAACAATCTGCACTGGCAAAAATCCTCTACCTATAATTGCTGGCAAGCATGCAGACAAAGAAAGTTTAGTGTGACCAATTATTCCTGTATTTGTGCTATTGCAAAAACATTCAATGTCTATTTAAAAATGTAGACAATTACCTTTCTTGTGGTTATCTTTGGAGCTGCGAACCTTTCCAAGCTTCATGGCTGAAAACACTCCTTTCCCTGCTCTAAAGTATACAAAGACAATATACAGATAAAAAAATTAAAATAGGATATATAAGACATAAAATATATGTCTGGATATACTAAATAAATATATACACACTGTATACATCATCACTTAAGAAGCAATGATTTAATTAATTCTTTCCAATGTATATTAATATTTCATAACGCATATGTTATTATTTATTTATTTATTTTAAGGAGCAAATGCCAAATAATAACAGATGGTTTAAAACATAAAACAATGAATTATGCTTATAAATGCATTTAACATGCATAATTATTAACAAAGTTCCAATGCATACATAATCTTTAGTAAATATTGTGGTTGGTGTTTTTACAATGGAAAGTTTTTAGCACATAAACACGTCAGCCATTTCCCAAAGAAAAAAAAACAGTTACAATAGCACTGGCCTTATCCGGTAACACAGCACTGATATTATACTGCTCAAATATCAGCAGTATTACAAAAGGCTGATGATGTCACAGGCTGGCCCGACAAATGCTTGGGTTTAATAATTAAAGAAGATGGGTACAGTTGTCCAATTAGCTGCTGATATGGATCAATGTCAAAGTACAGAAAGCAATCCACACCACTTTTTACCTGCTATTGTTCAAGCAAAATTGTCAGGAAGGCATAGTCAATTATATAGATATCAAGGGGGAAACAAATTTGGATTTTATTAAACAATTTAATTAAATCAAAACATGGTGTGCAAATTAAAAGCTCATACTTTTTGTAAATTGTAACATTATAGACAAAAACTTAACTTTCTCAACAAGCTATTAAATCTAAAAGACAGCTGACAAAGTTATTTGTTTCATTTCTGTAATGTACAGTAATTCAAATTATTCAAAATAAAAGCTTTGGAACTGATACTGTATGTGACACAGATGCTGCAAGCATAAGTTATACAAACTGACCAGAAGTAAAGGACAGTAAATGAAGAAGGCAACTGAACCCAGTTTGGAGAAAATGCTAATTCTCAAGATGCTACAAGTATTAGCTGTATAAACCATTATTTGAATTTAGAATAAGAAATACAACACAGGAATACAGTATAGATAGATAGATAGATAGATAGATAGATAGATAGATAGATAGATAGATAGATTCAAATTAGACTTTTAAAATTCAGTTATCATGTGCTACCTTTATTGACAAGTACAAAAATAGAAATGCACAAAACCACCTTTATCAGAGTAAAGAAAGCCGAAAACCTTGTTAAATACACACATTCAGTGTTAATTTTCTAAACATCAACAACGTAGAAGATAATTAACCACATATTATTTAATAAAGTCTGAAAAAAACTATAACAATGGGTACAATCAAATACAGCAAAAATTTGCATTAACAAAGAAACAGGACTATAGCTTTGGTTCCACAAAATCTTTGTTCAGAACAAAAAAGCAATAAAATGAACTAAAGCTCAGAGGTACATACCATACACACTGTGTACTTCTCTGTGTCCAAGGGGCCCCTGAAAATTGGAACCTGTGAGCAGCTGGCAGACTATGTGTTCATTTCACCTGTCTAATACCTGAAGAGTCACTACTGAGAGGAAGAGGGGGGTCACCAATAAGCAGGAAACCCGAGATGGTATTAAAATAAATAAAGGTGTGCATGCGCACATGCACACAGGCACACACACACACACACACACACACACACACACACACACACACACACACACACAAACTAAAACTGTGGTCAATTATTTAGCTCCAGGAATGTTAGCTAAATGGTGCTGTGGGGAAAAGTGTATACAAAGAAACAAAAATCATTCACCAACCACATACACAACAGTAGGGAACTTAAAGTATTGCCATGGAGGTACAGTTTCATGTTAAACTCAAGCCAGAGACTTAGACTGTAATTAGACATTGTATCATAATACGACAATCAGTAGTTGAAACTGGGAACATGAGAAAAAATGGGATGTTTGATTAAATATTTGACTAAATGAATCATTTAGCAGCGAATATGTGTATGTATATATATATACACAATAGCCTGTTACACCACAAAATATCCATTGAAGATTTATTAATTTCAATTTAGTATAATTTAGTATAATTCAATTTAGTCAATTTTAATAATAGCTTCTTATGGTGTAGATTTAGAGCCCTAATGAGGAACCTGAAGGTGGCAGTACCAAGGAATTCTTTTGGAAGAAACCTTACATTAATTGTATGATGGAACAAAATTAATGAAAAAATATATGTATGGTTTAAAGCTCACCCCACCCTATTCACACTTCAGATTTTTTAGTAGCGATGTCTTTTTTGAATCCACTAATACCATTAGAAAATTAGAATCAGGTATATTTTAACAATAACATTTATTTCATATAATTACTTCTGTCATGGTCACTTTTATGAAATATGACTAATTTCCTCTGCTGTTTAAAAATGGTGATCAATACCATGCATGTCAAATATAAAAAAAAATTGTAGTTAGCCTGCTGGAAAGTCATATGTACTCATATGCTCCTATAATAATTTTTTTTAAATGAAATTAGTTTTACACTCATTTAAGTATATTGCGATACCTAATTAATTTTGTTTTTATTTCCAGATTCAAAGAATAACTGTTGGCTCAATTTAAAGAGTAATACATTCTGCAGGACCAGCTGTATCTCCATCCATCATTAATAATTCAGCAGTTCCAAGGAGTCCTGAATCACCTTCTACTTATTGTACACAAAGCACTTAGTTATTTACCACTGTCTTTTTTACACACTTGAATGGCTGGTTAGTTTCTTATTCAATGAGTCAGTTGTTCTAAAAGTAGCACAAAAAATGGTGAGTAATAATTTACTGCCAAATACTGAAGTAGTTTTGTGTGACATATTTATATATATATATATATAAAATATATACACAGAGTAGATGATTATAATAAAGTGTGTGTGGATGTGCATGTGGGTCAAAATAGTTTATGAAGAAAAAAAAAATTCTGAGTTCTGGTAGAAGCAGCTGCAAACAGAAGTCACATATTTATTTGAATGGAGCACCTTAATACAAATTTTGTTCCTGTAAACCCCAGAGTTTTTAGAAACTATATGTAAACACATGCATAATGCATACCAGAGAGCTATAAGAACTATTTAGGGACAACATTCTTAGGGTTTTGGTTAATAAAATTTCGATCTGAAACTTGAAATAAAATCATTATTATCCAACATTATTTAAAAATAGTAGAAGTATGATGCAACTATGACCTTACCTAGGGGAATCTGTTCACCAAAACTGGCCTAACATCCCATGACATCCTTTTCTATGAGTACGCTTAACTTGACACAATACCTGTCAACATATTAACATGACAAAGAACAAGAACGTTCTTCTGTACCTGTGCTACAGTATATTTCCCTTTGCTTCTCTATTACATGTAGAGAAAATGTATGGTCACCTCCAGATTTTAGGAGAGCGGAGGGAAGTAATACGTACATAAAGAAAACGCACACATGTCAAAGTTACTTTCACCCAGAGGACACATTAAGATAATTCAGCACTGAAATACAAACAGCTGGTGTATAACTATATAAATATTTATTTATTGAAAAAAATACAGTCTGCCCACATAATTAAAACCATAAATTGTTTCGATATGTTAGATCCAGAGGTTAGAGGACAGACAAATATAGTAAAAAAAACTATAAGTCGACATGTCGGCTCAAAGACATGAAGCCCAAAGTTTATTTCCATCCACATTTATGCAAGCTCAGTTAAGTGTGATATAAATGATCACAATCAATTCCTCTCTTCAAAAACATACTATGGATGTGCAATTCCAAATAAAAATACATTTACAATGTTACGGCATCATGTTTTTATTAAGAGGTGGTCTAGAGTAGGTTTGAATGTTCCTCTGTTCTGGAGGATCCACCCAAGTCAGCAGCAGGCTGCATTTATTTTAGACTAAGAAACAGATAGGCAAGAGCAGATATGAAGAATCAGCTTATGCCCAATCTGATGAAGAATGCAGCAATATTAGACAAGCAAAATATTGTCTACACACACTTACACACACACACACACACACACACACACACTTTGACATGTTTGTAAAAGACTCCAGCCTCTCTGTAACCAGGGCAACTCCAGCAGTAAATGTACATTACATAAGCCCTGTATAACACTGTAACAGTAATGCACACAGGTTCACTGCTACATGGATAAATTGCCCCTTTGTTATGAACTTATTGTTTAAAACATGAAGCATGAAGCATGAGTTATGAGATGATGCGATAACTAATAGGATTTGACAGCATAATTATTAACACCACTCTAATCCATTTGGGGCAGCTGCTAAGAGGAGACATAAAGAATGAAAGAGAACATTACTGTGGGGAAAAGAGAAAAATGAAAAAGTGATTAGCACAAAGAAATGAAAGACATCTGCACAACAGGAGAAAAAAGAAGTGATAATGCAAGACAGAGCTTCGGAAGAAACTTTTTTTTCATAATGCTTGAACAAAAAAGTAATTGAAAACATTAAAGAGACAAGTACAAAAGGTTAAATTAGACCACATTTTCTATCATGTTCTTCCTGGAGGACCCCTGTAGCTATAATATTAACAATTAGGAATAAACTGGAAATTGGGTGCAAATTAGACCTGTCTGTTGTATTTTGCTTGTTGTACTTTGAGTAATTTTAGAGAGCATTTATTATTTAAGTTTATGTCCTAGGGCTTCTTAGTAAACACATCAGTGATTTTATGGTCTCTAAGGGGAATTAAGAAATGTAGGATCAGACATAAACTGACCTCTAGAGCCTGCTGTCTACCTAATAAGATGTTCAGGTATGGACAGGGGAAAAAAGCAAAGAGGTTAATGCAAAACTAAGATAAATATTCACACACTTTCATTATTATGAATTCATTATTGTTCCAGACCTCACACACTGTTCCAGCAGATTATCTATCCAAAGACACAGGTTAAAATAGCACTGTTGTAACCTAAATAGCATGTCTGATGGATGAGCATGTCTGTTGAATCCAGGAGGCTTTAGTGAAAATCAATACCACATTGCACACTCTATTCAGTGAAAAAACACCCCCATAGAGCTTATTTTGGATATTAGTCATCAAGGATCCATTAGTCAGCAACATCTCAAACAAACACAGGCACCATATGTTAATTAAACCATGATTTTTAACAAGTATAAACAGTATGTAGGATATTATAAACTGCATGCAAAGTAAAACTTTGCATATTATATAAAAAAATTGTCACAGTTTAACACCACCATTTGTGCAGTTCATTATTCTAGTAAATTAAAAGTATAGACAATCTGCAACATCTGCACAATATTTATTTTACACTCATTTCATGAAAGTGTTGTGTACTGTAAAGTCAATAGCATAGAATAGCATGAGGAGAAAACCTGGACCAAAAAAATAACATTCCTGGTTGAAAATTCTTTTGCCCCAAGTATAATGTGATGATCATAGTAAAAACAATAATTTGCACTCATATCTCATACTGGATTCAAGATGATTTACATTGTTGAATGCTGGTCTAGTTAGCCAGCACCGTTTTCCTAGTTTGTTGGTTGTAACCAGTGTGCATCGTGCTAGTTAAATAAATAAATTTAGCAGATGCTATACATAACAATTATGATTTTCCTGTGCTACAATGCACTTGTCACCAGTGATTTTTATCATCATCATTAGGCAAACATTGATTTTTAGGAATCTAAGACACTCACTTCCTTAAATTGGGAATACTGTGGGTGGATCGTCCTGGAGATGTCCCTGAGCTCTGGCTGTGTACTGACAGCAGACTTTCTGTTTCAAACTGAAACATACCATCATCAGGAACGTCAAGGAACTCCCCATCATTCCAGGGCCTCAGACTCCCATCCATTGGCTGGTATTTGATGTCTATAGAGATATTTGTCTGCAAAAACAGAAGGTTATTAATCTAATTAAGAGCAATAAAACATAGCAACTAATTTGTTTTACATAAGTCCTGTGTATAAAATCTTTTATACACATTTCATTCCAAGTCATTTCATTATATTCATGATTTTATTTCAGTATGTATCACTGATGTTTGTAGTCTTCTTCAGATAAAATTACAATCCAAATTTCCTAGATTGCTAATTTGTACTCCCTTTTTTTTAGACACGCCACTGATTTTGCAGGTAGATGCTCTTGCCATAAAAAAGTTTTGACAGTTGCTACTTGTGTTTTTGACAGATGCCACTTTCCTAGCACCTTCTGCTAAAAGTAAATGCTTCTGAAGGATCTCAAAAAAGCTTGGCATGGGTAAAAATAAATTCATATCCATAAACAAAAAAAAAAAAAAAATCTTTGAAAGAATAAAAAAGATGTTACAATGTCACAAAGGTATAAGGCAACTTTAAATTACCACTTGCATTCTTAGTAAAAGAGCAAGCTTTATGTACACTATTACCATAATTTCCATAATAATGTAGTGGTAAATTGCATACACTTTCATACATAAACACATATATTATTTTAATATACCATCCGGGCACAGATACATGTGAGAAACTTTATTACAAACATTGTGCAGTTTGCATCAAGGGCAGTTGTCTCCATCTTTTGTATTTACAGTACTAGAGTATGCTGCCTGCTGTCCTCTTTTTCACCCACTATCATTAATGTCATGTGTGTGTATAAACATTAAGACCTTTTCTTTATACCTTTTGGAAAATTGTTGTCAGTGGCAGTCCGCGTAAAAAATTTAAATACAATAAAACATGTAGAAGATTATAAATAAGCCCAACAGTAAACTGTATAAAATTGTACTCAAACTGAGTACTGAGAATTGTGAGAAGTTAGTAGTGGTGTGTGCATGTAGGTGTGTGCGTGTGCGTGTGTGTGTGTGTGTGTGTGTGTGTGTGTGTGTGTGTGTGTGTGTGTGTGTGTGTGTGTGTGCGTGTGTATGTCAGCTTACTTCATGATTAACTTACAGCAAAAGCAGTGTTAGCTAAAGTGTCTAAAGTGTCTAATGTATCAGTCTGGCATGTGAGATGTGGTTAAATATGTCCTGCTAGGATGGCCAAACTGGCATTGAAATGCTGGCATCAGTTACCTTCTCCGCTTATGTTTACATACTCCGAAGTGGAAGAACATGAAGGCATTTAGCCTCTGCTCTGTAATCTAGCTCTCCAGAGACTGAGTCATAGGGAACCAGAGAGCTTGCCTGACCTCATGACTTAGTGTATACTACATGTGGCTGTGGTATACACTTTAAACATCAGCCTCTATTTAACATCCCTGCATGATTGTTACACTGCTATGTATTTGCTTGTTTCAATAGGATGATATTCATTTTGAAATACATTTGAAATGTATGGAATTTAAGAGTTTTTGAAGCATGTATTTTCAGTGCAGATGTGTTTTATTGGTTAATACTTATCTATTGTTATTTTGGTTGATTACGTTTTGGGCATTTTCTTCTTCTTTTGAGTCATAAAGTAATTTACTGTGCTGATGTGTCTGGATTGGGGAGTGATATTCAGAATCTTCAGATTTACTGGTACTTAATTTGGTCCAAATTACATATTGCCTTTCTCAGACCTTCCTATATGAGGTGGGCACAAGGCACAAGGATATGATGGTAAATCATGTCCTGTTTCCTAAAACCATATTTCCTCTTTATGTTCACTATTTATCACCTTAAACAAAAAATCTACTTCAACCACATCCTAATAAATTATTACAATATCATTATTTATTCTGTAACAAATAACAATGATTATTCAGTTGTGTCTATTAAAGGCCAATTGACAATGTATCCGATGGATCTTTTAAACCCACACTTAATATTCATCATAAGAACACACTGATCCGTCCCATTGCATATGTAATCATGCATAATTAAAGCATAAAGCTCTATAGAAACCCATCTAATTCCTATAAAACTTGCCATACCTATAATTAAAAAGGCAATTTATTTGCATATTAGTAAGAAGAACCGGTGCTGTCAGGGAATCAACAGCATTCACTATCAAATTTGCAAGAGCTCTATTTGATCTATGTTTAGGGCTACTTTGAAAAAGATTATCTCAAACATTAAATGGTCCAATAACTTTACATATTTCTAAATACACTCACTAATCACATTAAAAGGAACATGTAGAAATACATACGCCTGCTCATTCACACACTCGTCTGATCAGCACAATACATAAAATCATGAAAATACATGTCAAAATATGAGCTTCAGTTACTGCATCACATAAAACTTTTAAATGTAAAAAAAAATTCTATTTAATCATGGCCTGCTTGTTGGTGCAAGACAAGCTTAATCAAAAATGTAATGCAGAATAATCTGTAGACATTACACAAAATGGTACAAAATAAAATCCACTGAGCAGCACTTCTGCAGATGAAAATGCCTTATTGATGAGAGAGGCCAGTGGATAGTGATCAGACTTGTTTAAGCTGACAGGAAGGGTTTGGTAACTCATATAAACATTCTTTATTCCCATGGTCAGTTGGAACGTATCAATATGTCAAACCTTTAAGCGGATGAGTTGCAACATCAAACAACCACATCGGGTTCTATTCCTTTCAGCCAGTCAGCCCCAAGGTACAAACTCATCAAAACCAAATACTGGTGTCTTTTTTCTGTATTCAATTGTCCAGGTTTTGTGATCTCTTTCATCAACAGGAAATTCCTTGAGTGGAAGTTCACTATTTTTTTTTACACTATTCTATTTAAACTCCAGAGACTGTTGTCTGTAAAAAGTCTCAGAACATCAGCAATTGCTAAAATATTTACAGTAGCCTGTCAGGAACAACACCAATCCAAAGTCATGTTTTTACCCAATTCTGATTATTTGCATTATGCTGGTAATATGTGAATGACTGATCAGTTCACAAACTATGTTACTTGCCTTAAGGCCAGACTGCAAAATGTACATAAGGGACCTTTCTAAGGTAAAATAGCTGCTCTTTGTATGTGACTAAAGTATGTGTGAAACTCTGTCTAAACTCTGTGTCACTAATGTTTATTGTATAATAATGTATTCATTCAAACCCAGAAATTTTTCCATTTGCACCTCATTAGCACATTTGTCATTACATAGCAAAACTATTCGATGCCACAATATTGTGCTTTATTTCTTTTGTGTTCTGAGTATCACCTGATATAAATAGTGTCTGAACAGCAAACCACACTGTGTACCTCTTTATCAATTTTCTATCAACATAATGAGTGGGTACTAAATATACATTTGCATATACTGTATGTATTATATATTTGAATATACAGTATATACTTTTTGTAATTAATTAGCACAAATAATATGTGCTTATGTATTGAGAAATGTGCTAAAACGTGTATGGAATAACACTAATTGTATGTGACACAATCGATACACCATTCTGTGACCATCCTATTGTATTAGACAGCTGAATTAATAAAGCCTAGAAGGCAGTGTCTCTTTGAGTTGATACAAAACAAAACTGATGAAATGTTAAGTCAGTGATTTTCTTTCCCTTGTGAATTTATTCTCTTCAACTGGAGCAGACTGCAATAATGTCAGGCAGTTCAGTCAAAGTCAATAGAAGCTTAAGAGAAGCAAAAACTAATAAACCACCCCCAGGTCTGTACCATCTTTATTACAGCTCTAATTCATAACCCTGACACAGACAGATGACGATGGAAATCCCACTGTAAATCACTTGCAATGTGCCAGGGAGAGATAAGCTGCTTTTGAGACTGTTTGGAAAGCACATGTGGGCTTTAAATGGCAAGCAAGTCTTGAGTTCCATGGAGCAAGCAGAAGTGTCTACAGATAGGTAAAGGCTTTCACTAATGACAGAAGGCAGGATGCAGTGCAGTGTAGTACATGTAGTCATATAATGTATGCTATTTCACATGTTGTTGGCTCAGTACAGCCTAACGTATTTTATCAATATCTGCACACACACACACACACACACACACACACACACACACACACACACACACACACACACACTAATTCTCACCAAAACTGATGTGTTGTTGTCATCAGTAAGAGTGTCTGACACCTCCAAATGGCCTTCTTCCACCACCTTCTGCAGGACCATACGAAAAGTCCCAATCAACCTAAAACCGAACATAAAACAAAAATTTATCCATTGAAAAGCCGTATAATTCCATCTTTCTTTAGCCTCTCCTTTAAAGACATATTGAGTCTACTATACATCTAGTCATAGTATTGACTTAAAGGCTCTCAGTCTTGACATCTGTATGAGAGCAATGCACAAACACAAACACACATTTAAATACAAGCTCACAAACACCATCTTTAAGAATAGTCAAGTGTTTTCTTTTAAAATTTATTACATGGGGATTTTAATTAAGTGACAAATTAATTATACTATAATAATGTAAAACACAATACACTCAAACTAGATGGCAAAACACTGATACTCATAACATCTTGATTTATATATAAAAAAAAAAGATAAATAAGTAGATTGACTTAATGCAGTGTGACTTCACAAGATGATTATTTCAGTCATGAAAATTTTAAATACTCCATTACAATGAATGTGAGGGAATGCAACATGCTCTTTGTTTAATGGAAAATATATACTGAATAATTGATGCTTTTTCTCACACACCGTAAAATGTGATACAAACCCTTTAAAACTAGGTCAGCGTGATTGCTTTGTTGCAATCTAAACACGTGTATACCAGCCCAAACCTTCCCCACCACACACACACACACACACACACACACACACATTTTTCCCTCTTCCACCCGCTCCTTTCATTTGTATATATATATATATATATATATATATATATATATTTATTTATTTTCTATGCTAACTACTAACATTATTGTAATTAGCATAATATGTGTATGAATTGCGGTGCTGACGATATGCAGATTTTTCTGAAAGTTGTATCTTTCAGGCTGAAAAGAAACCACTAACAATAACATCAGTAAGTCGCTTTTTTCTCATAAACTCTAGACTGTCTTTTAGTGTACAGACCTGCACAAGTGAATAATTCACTGATCTGGGATCAGGTTCTAACTCCTGATGTGCTTTTCAAAAGACCATCTATGAATTATTGATCTTCCACGCAACTAACAATTGACTTTCATCTGCTTTATAATTTAATTCAATCTCTCTTTATAGGACATGGCTTGGTGAATCAGGGAATTTACAGTCATTGTCCTTCGTCTGATCAGTTTATTCCATGCTTGGCTGAGAACAGACGTTTCATAGGAAGATGACTGAACAAAATACATGCTTGCCACAGTTTCCAGGTAACAGCACTAGCCAGTTATACTACATCCCCAAGCTGTCATCAACCCACATGTGCTGAAAACGACAAACAATATTTACACCAAAGTGTAATGAAACCTAATTATTTTACAACATATAATGAGAAATGTCCAATCCAATTCATTAATATCGTAATATAGTGATGAGAAATGTGTGTTTAAATCAGATATATGTTATACTTTTGAGGAAAATACTTTTTGCCGATCCTTAAGTAGTACCTTTAATTTAATTCTATAAAATGACCATGATTTGTGAACTGTAATATGCCATTTGAGACATTGTTACTATGCTGCTACAGGACAATTATTTCTAGGTTTCCAATTGTGCTGGTATACATTTCTCTATCCTGCTGCTATGGACACTGTTCGCCACATAAATTGCTTGCCAGACTAAATAATTGTTGGACCACAATCCAAAGTCAGCAGATCAAACAGAGCAGTGAAATACTATATCAGAATCGATCAATGTTTGGGAAAAAACAGTCATGTTTCAGCCATTGCAGTTTACTACATATAACAAGCTGAACATCTGTACAGTTAAAAACTTTCATCAAAAGGGAAAGTACACAATTATCAAGACTTTTAGCCCAGTTTCATATGTGTGAATTATATACTTCAAGACACATCATAAAGAAAGCAAAGAAAAGTCAAGCCTGCTTTTACTGTTATTTAGATAACTATGCAAAAAAATTAACAAATAAATAAAAATGCTATTATTTATCAGGCTAAAAACTGGTGTCTGTTAATAAAATGTGGTTACAGCAGCACAAAATTCAATAACCATAAACTTATCACTATTAGCTATGCATTTACAGGTAACTGTTGTCATTATTCAGTCATGCATGTTGCCAGTTGTATTCATGGAAATTTAAATAGCTGAATCTTCACAATTTTTAGTTGAATGTGCCTGGTGCAGAGTCTACAGTAAACAAACCAATGCTTGCATTGAGATTTAGTTGTATGCTACTAAACAGCAATGTTAAACTCTTTTTCAGCTGCCATATAATCCAATAAACATTCATCTGTTCTACTGTTTAGATAGTGTGCTGTTTCTTAAATGTTAAACTAATGGTCTCACAACGTAACACATTTCCACTTCATGTAGTTTTGTGTACTATGCTACTGCATTGAGAGAAAAGCCATGGTATTTAGAAAATATCATGCGAGACATCTCCCATCCCAGCAGTGAAGGTCACACTTACCTGAATTCTACCATAACATAAATCTGAAGTATTCCAACTATGAGGCGACTGCATTAGCACTGATGCCTTGGCATTATCTATACTGAGTAGGTTCCAAGTTATGTTCATTTTTATTGCCTTGACATGCTTTGACTTTTAAGGTTCATCTCTGTATTTCTTTCCAAATTCCAATCTGACCTTTTGATTTCTAATGCTAATTGCTTCTTGTTTTACAAGAAGCCTCTATATTTTCGCTCTCAAACGCCCTTAGTTTACAGCAAAAAATACAAATCTCAAAAAGAAGTGGCCTCGATGTTCCAAGAATTTTTAAAAAGAACTGTATATGAAGTCTGGAAACAATACTAGAATCAAGATTAGACCATGCAAGGCCAAATCAATGTTAAAATACTCACAAAACAGACTATGTGAGGCTGATGAATTTATTTAAAATAGTAATACATTATGTTGTATAACCATGTCCACACATCTTTTCGGATATTTAAATCTGAAATTTTGCTCCAGAGAGATAATATCTGTTGCTTGATGTGCAATGTTTTATGGTTCATTGTCGCTGTTCTTTGATCAGTGGCTGATCTGAATATAAGGAGACAGCTACAGCGCCACCATCTGGTTATTTCTAAACTGTCAATATTGCTTCCATTTAAGTTCGGTTAGGAAATTAATGTTAAAAGCAAACTCATTTTAAAAATATTTAATTTACTGTACATGTAAAGATTGTAAATATACTATTATAAAGTGGTGGTTTACAATTGTAGACTGTATTCAGTACATTCTAACTGCAATGCTACATGCATTTTATGTTAAACATAAAATAACCTCAGAATGAGAACAAACAAAAAAATATTAAAAATATTGGAAAATAAATCTTCCACAAGTAACATAAAATTGATGTTTTGCCTGTTATTAATATAATCATAGTATAATGCATACATTTTATATATATATATTATATATATATATATATATATATATATACACAAAGTAAATGTAATTGGTTACTGAACTTAAGCAGTTTTTTGCGCATATTTGTACTTTACTTAACTTTTTCCATTTGGGAGACTTTTAATCTCCGGAACATCTTTCTACTCAACTACAAGTCGAATATCTTTTTACTCAACTATATTTTGCAAAATAAGTCGTTCCTTTTTTCTTTATGAGTGAAAAAAAAACTCGTCAAGCACACAGCAAGCCACCAATCAGGTTTGGCAGTGGTGGATTTAGGCAAAAAAATCATTGTTTTGTTTTGTTTGTTTTTTTTACAGCTCATTTGCACGGTAGTATCAATTATTATATCATGTTATGGTCAATGAACCTGGTCAGGTCTGCACCCACCATGCAGAGAAGTTCCCTTACTTATCACTCAGAAAAGAGAGGCAGAATTTGGCTGACCTTAGATCAGAAAGGACAATTGAACCCAAATTAAAATTATTTTATTACAAAAAAGGGTCTAAACTCTCAGGAGCCTGATTCAGAAAAAAGAGGAAAGAAGAAAGGGGGAAACATGCAAAGGATGCAGCTCTATCACTCATCTCGTTATTAAGATAGTAAAGGATAATACATTTAAGGAATTAGGCTAAAAACTACACTCACCGGCCACTTTATTAGGTACACCTGTCCAACTGCTCGTTAACGCAAATTTTCAATCAGCTAATCAAATGGCAGCAACTCAATGCATTTAGGCATGTAGACATGGTCAAAGCGATCTGCTGCAGTTCAAACCGAGTGTCAGAATGGGGATGAAAGATGATTTAAGTGACTTTGAATGGGGCATGGTTGTTGGTGCCAGACAGGCTGGTCTGAGTATTTCAGAAACTGCTGATCTACTGGGATTTTCACGCACAACCTCAGACTGGTTTCTTGAACATAACAAGGAGTTCACTGTACTCAAATGGCCTCCACAGTCACCAGATCTCAATCCAATAGAGCACCTTTGGGATGTGGTGGAATGGGAGATTCGCATCATGGATGTGCAGCCGACAAATCTGCAGCAACTGCGTGATGCTATCATGTCAATATGGACCAAAATCTCTGAGGAATGTTTCCAGTACCTTGTTGAATCTATGCCACGAATGTTTAAGGCAGTTCTGAAGGCAAAAGGGGGACCAACCGTAAGGTGTACCTAATAAAGTGGCCAGTGAGTGTATATATCACTTAGGTTATGCTGTGTTGCCTATACTTATATGCATGGAGCAACAATATTTCAATTAGCTGCATAACATTATCATTTATAGTATGTAGTTTATCATAATGTGTGTAGTTTATTAATTTGGTTTCCTTTATTTAAGGTGATAAAGTTTTACTGGGATTTTACTGAATAGGTCCTGAACTGTCAGTATGGGGAATCTCCAGTGCTGTGTTTAATTATTTCACCCCTGTTCCCTCTGCATGCAGCCACAACAACAATAACGTAAAAATAGAAGTATTATGTGGTCGCAGATAAGAAACTGACAAAGGTGTTAAGAACTAATTAGACAGCCAAGAGGCATGTGCATTTAGGGATTTTGTACTTAAGCCATTGTCTATGTAGTTCATTTGTGCCTCGACTTGACGATGTTATGTAAGCAGGTATGTGTAATAGACATGAAGTCTACAGTGAGGCAAAAGAGGCAGAAAATCAATAAACAAACCTGCTCATGGCAGTGGCAGTGACTCATGCCAGCAGGGGCACAGTACCAAAAGAACATGCACGCTCTCTCTCTCTCTCTCTCTCTCTCTCTCTCTCTCTCTCTCTCTCTCCCCCTCTCTCTCTCTCTCTCTCACACACACACACACACACACACACACACACACAAAAAAACCCAACTGCTTGGCACAGATTTGACACACCTTGTAGCAACCACTCACAGAGGCTGTGGCTAAATTATGAGTCTAAAACTAACAACTATCCCCTATTTAACCCCACACCCCCTTCTGAAATGAGCTGCCTTTCCAAACCCACCTGCTTGGCACAGATTTGACACACTTTTTAGCAACCACTCACAGAGGCTGTGGCTAAATTATGAGTCTAAAACTAACAACTATCCCCTATTTAACCCCACACCCCCTTCTGAAATGAGCTGCCTTTCCTCATAGAGGCTCCTATATCTATCTATCTATCTATCTATCTATCTATCTATCTATCTATCTATCTATCTATCTATCTATCTATCTAATCATGTTTGTTGGAAAAAGTAGTACACCAAAACAGTTCACTTTTAAGTGATTTCAGTCACCATGACACGTGTTGCCAGGATCAAAGGAATCTGGCTTTAATCCTTCCGAATCAACAGTGCGAGTGGCTACAGCTTAGAATACATGCTGCTTTAATCTGTCGCTTTAACCAATCAGATTTCAAGTTGACAACATTAAAGCCAACTTCCAGGTTTCTAATAATGTCAGCAATTTTCACATAGTTTGATTGGGTGGTCAGCACTAGTCATCTAGTCAGCTGTAACAAACTGCACAAACTCAAATATATTTGTGTGGATTTAATAGCTGTTTTTTTTTTTCATTTCATATTGGATGACAGACGAGAAGAAATTGATTTGGTCACAAATATACTTATAAGGACATTTACAAGATGGACTTTTCAAGAAAAGAAAGCAGAAAGGTCTTTAAAACAGTTGTTAAGCTTTTTCATTAACTATTTGTACTTTTCTTGCCTGTTGAAATTGCACAAAAGCACACAATTTGCTTTAATTTAAAAACTCCTGGAAAAACCGTAATGCACTGAAAAAATGCACAGAAAACCTAGGATGGACCGTATTTCTGTCATTTTATTAGGTAAATGTTGATGCTTTTGCTGGTGATAATGTATGTGGCGCAGTAAAGGAAAACTTGTTGAATTGTGTTAATTGGGTTCTTTGGTTCTGCGTTTGGTTCTGCATTTCTGCATAATATTAATGGGTTGTACAGTTGTAAATTATAATGATTTGAATTTACAGTTTTTCTCAGTCGTTTTGGAGCGTTTCTCAGATCAGAAATGAAATTCTCAAAACTACTTGTTCAAACTCTACATCATTAAGTCACTTGTGCTCATCATACAAACATTTCTCGTTGTGTACAAGTGTCTGCTTTTTCCTACATTATCAGTTGTTTATGTCATGTTGTTCAAAATATAGTATACTAGTTTCACCTAAATGGCTAAATCTCTTGAACCCTTACTGTAATTGGCGAGTGTATATAAAAAGAGCAAAACACAGACTAACAATTGTTGAAAATGGATTGTACTTAGGTTGTTGTCTATGTAGATGTCTATGGAAGGGTAAGGAGACAAAATAGAGGAAGAGGAAGAAGAGGCCAGAGACATAGATATATTTCAGATGAAAATCGAGCCACTGTTGTGGACAATGTTGTCAGTCATGGCCTCACAATGGTATTGCAAGGTATGTTATCTGTTGTGATGTGGATGAAAATCAGTGGCCCGACAGACTGGGACGTCAAAGGGTAGAGACAGATTGCACTGTATAGTGCGGCATGCGCAGTTCTCCCTAAGAAGTGTTTCCTATGTTTACCTTTTGGAATTTTAATTTGTGTCTTTTTATTTTTTATCACAATGACATTACATTGAAATTTTTTAGTCAGTCCGCCAGTAAAGAAAAATAAAAAAGTGTGAATCCTGTCCAGTCTCTTATGATCATAAATTTGTGCTGTTGAAATTCACAGTTGCCAATTCAGCCTCATGCATTTTCAATACTTGTAATCCAAAACTGGTTTACATCAGGAAATACTCAAATAAAGCATTGTCATATTGAAAAAATGACTAAACATTTTGACTATCTTGTTCGTAGACAATGATAAAAGGAATTTTGAGAGAAGTACTAAGGATTTTGAGCAGAAAACAGGCTTTTGCAAGAAATCCAATGTATTGTGCTGTTTGTTCACATTGTTTTGAGAATGCATACTGATTTGCAAATCTTAAGGATGATTCGAGAAATGCTTTAAAGCGAGAAAAACTGTAATTGATTTAGGTAGGACACCACCGAAAGCCTAGGTGTGAAATGCACGGCCCATCACTGACGTTCTTTATTTAGCAGTAAGGTATACAATCCACTCTGGGCAAAAATAAATAAAATAATATTAGAAAACTATAAATTCTGCCATTATATTGAGATTCCTCTAAAATATTCATTCATTCATCTTCATCTAATTTTCTGAATACGTTTGAGATAGAAACACTAAAAACCTTTTTAATTATATTTTTTTGTCCTCATATATACCAAAAGATTAATTATACCTTAAATTATTGGAACTGTATGTACATGTATGTGTGAACCCATCAGAGGCTTTTAAAACATATTTAATATTAAATATTTATGTGTAAAACACTTTTTTGTTAAGTGTTCATTTAGTCTTTGAGTTCTTAAAGATTTACAGACCTGTTGGTGAAGACCTTGCTGTAGTTATATATGTGGATCTCCAACATCTCATTTCCATCCACTTTACTGGCAATTGGCCAACGAAATCCCTGAAAAGCAAAAAAGAAAAAAAAACAATGCAACAATAAAATAAATGACATAGATTTCCTCAGGCTCTAGGCTTAATAGCACAGGAGATAAATGAATGAATGAAAGAATAAATGAACGAGCACAAAGTCAAGAACACAGCAGTATAATGATTGGCAGTGATATACTAGTCAACACATTTCTATCTCTATTCTTTATTGCTCTAACTTGCAGCACATTCTTTCCAGCTCGGTCCCTCTGCCTTGCCAATCGGTACAAATCCTTTTCTCCTTCTATAGTGTCCAACTTCTCATAAAAGCTCCTTATTTGCCTTTTACTTTGCTTTTGCCACATCCCTCTTTACCTGCCGCTGCATCCTCTTGTACTCCTGCCTACTTTTCTCATCTCTCAGTCATTCCTAATTCTCTTTCTTCAACCTCTTTCTCCTTATGCTTTCCTGTATTTCCTCATTTCACCACCACGTCTCTTTGTATTCCTTTTTCTTTCCAGATGTCACACAAAGTACCTTCCTGGCTGTCTCTCTTTCATTTCTGCAGTAGTTGCCAATCATCTAGCACCTCTACAAAACCACAGAGCCCCTGACCTCTTCCCTAAATCACACACTACAGTCTTCCTTCTTCAATTTCCGCCATCTTACTCTTCTTTCAGTCTTCACTCTCCTTTTCTTCTTCACCTCCAAAACCATCATACAGACCACCATCCGATGCTGTCTAGCTACATTGTCCCCTGCCAACACCTTACAGTCTCCAATCTCCTTCAGGTTGCATCTCCTGCATAGAACACATTCCACCTGTGTGCACCTTCCTCCACTCTTATACGTCACCTTATAATCCTCCCTTTTCTTAAAATAAGTGTTCACCACCGCCATTTCCATCCTTTTAGCAAAATCTACCACTATTTGCCCTTCCACATTCCTCTTCCTAAGACCATACCTACCATCACCTCCTCATCACCTCTGTTCTTCATCTAACTCACTTGAGAATTTTACTTGAGAATCTCGCAACCCACTTGTGGAGCAGGAAAACCTGCTTAATAAAATTTGCTCACCAATAAAATATTCACAAAAAGGAATCTAGTAACTAGCAAAAACCATGGGCATGAAAAATAGCCACCACAGACCACATTTTCTACTCTCTGCATTGCTCCCATTCACATGTTCTGACTAAATACAAGTGTGCTCAATGACTCTCTCTCTATCTCTCTCTCTCTCTCTCTCTCTCTCTCTCTCACACACACACACACACACACACACACTTTTAATATTGACTTTTTTTTGTTTTGTATTCACATTCATGTTTCTCACCTAACCCTATTTAAACATTTTATAGATCTCCTGACCTGTTTCTGTATAGGACTGAGAGTACAGCTCCTGTTTTGGACTTGTCTGTGGTGATTTCATGAAAGATCTGCACTTGCATCTCTCTGTCCTAATATATATTTATAGATAGATACAACTTTATTGTCATTGCATTGTACAGGTAAACAGCAACGAAATGCAGTTTGGCATCTACTAGAAGCAAAAAGTTCAGAAAAATATCTGGCATATTTACAGCAAGTGGTATATATGAAAGCATATACAGTGAATAAATATAAAGGCTATAACAGTGCAGAGATGTGTGGACATACAGAAGTATATATATATATATATATATACGTATACATACAAATATACATGTTTGCAAAAGGTCTCCATTAGAGAGTGTATTTTCATGCACGTTATTGCACTGTTAAATAAACTTATTTATTGAAGAAAACAAATACAAACAAATATTATTTGGCAGCCATTATTTAACTTCATTATCAAAGATCTGGGATGAGGATAATGTTAATAATGATGTCACTTATTATGCAGATGTGTAATAGTGTCATCGCATTGTTACACTCAGGGGATTTCTTTGCCATAGAAAAGTTTTCAAGACAGCAAACATTGCACTTTCCAGTTTGATGGTAGCATTACAAGTAATATTTTCTTTGCCATATTAAAAAGGAAAGAAGTGAAGATGTTGAAAGAAGGATGTTTCCTGTTATAATGCAAGTGACAACTGGAACATTTATTGATAAGGAATAGAATTTCATTGGTAAATGTAATGGCATTTAGTGAATATCCGATTTTTAGAATGAGCTGTATTTGTAAATCCTCGATAAAGGTGTTGTTATCTGGAATTGGCTATTTTCTTAAAACAGCATGCCTATCATTTCTTACTTACAAGGATTTACAGTACAATTCCTAATGCAAGTGCATGACATAAAAAATATATTATGAGGTATAATAAAACAATGTATATTTCTACCTGGAAAAGTAAAAAATGGAAAAGCAATGATATTGCGTCATATTCATTACTGTGGTGGATAGGATTGGAGGAGTAACAAAACACTGCAGTGTCACTGACACACCTGAAACAAGATTCAAAGGCAATCTCGAACTCTGTGGGACATTTTTGCATGTCGCTCTGGGCCACCTGTCAGTTTAATGATCTATCAGACTCCACTTGTTTTTTAGACCTGAAGCTACCATCTGTCCTAAACATCCACACTGCCAAGACCTGTACAGGGTTGTGTAGACATGTCATTTTATACAGTAATAATGAGGTGCACTGGGACTTTCCAAAACTAAACTGCATGACAGTGTCAACGTTCAAGGCCAGTGTGAGGGGACAGGACACTCTAGCAATATCTACAATATGAAATGTCAGGTTTTGTTACACCCCTTGTGTAGGATAGAGTATATGACAGAGATAAATGTAAAGGAATCAATATGCTTATCTTAAGAATGAATGTGCCTCTGAAAATCTTCTTAAATACAAAGCAGAAGTACAGTATAGTCAATATAGACGATTTGTGACAGAAATAATATGTCCAGCAATTGAAAAGGAAACATTGGAAAAGGAAAGAACTTTCCAGTGGGATCATTATATAATAGGTTTCACTGATCATTTAACCATCCTAAGATATAACTGAAGATGGTTAAGAGACCACAGTAATAATCTGAATTGTACATCTAGTCAAATAGCAGAAAGCCTCTATAATGTTCTCATACCCACCCACCCACACACACACACACACACACACACACACACACACACACACACACACACACACACACACACCATTCTGACTGTAAAACTTAATGTTTCACTGTAACATTTAAGACTGTGGTTTTATTGGCATTAAATATGTTACTGTTAGGCCTGATTTATAATAAACAAGTACAAGTAGAAGCAATACAGTTTCAGTAATATTACCCTGTTGCATCAGATTCTCTATAAAAGACTATACTAAAATCAAATTTAGAACAATTCCAAATAATAAATGCATCACAATAAAATAAGACATTATTTCCACAATCCTTTTCAGAATTCAATTTGGCCACTTTGCCCCTTAAGTGTAGATGGTGGTAAAAAATTGGGGAATCTGGAAATTCAAGTACAACATCACTCACTGTCACCATCCTAGAGTTTTGTGTTTTCTGTTTTTCTTAAGGAAAATATCTAAAGACTTTATGGTAATAAAAATGCTGCATAATCTTGTGCCTCAAGGATTGTTGTCAAACACTAGTAGAAAACAGAGAGAGTAAAATGATTAATGCTATGGTGGATATGAAAGTCTGTGTTAACACATATAAATGTACTACCACCATGTGTATCTGTGTATATTATGGATTTACAATTGGAGTGACCATCAAGTGCTTGATCACCTCTTTTACTGGGTTTGGTGATTTGGTCAGCTCGAATCCTGGTATTACTAAGTCTACTTGGCTCTTGAGAAATATCAGTGCTACAAGAAAACTTCCTGTCTACCTCCACCCCTTCAGGCTCATTTCAACCTGCTCACTACTCTCACCACAAATCACAATATCATCCGCAAACATCATAGTCCAGGGAGACTCCTGTCTGACCTCGTGCAGCAACCTGTCCATCACCACTGCAAACAGGAAACAGGATCTGCAAGACAGATCTGATTCTTGATGCAGTCCAACCTTCACCTTTAACCAGTCTGTCGTTCCTACTGCACATTTCACTGCTGTCACACTGTCCTTCTACAGTATAGACAGGTGTCTGTCCAATTAATGGACTTTAACAAAGGATGACTCCAGTCAAATTGTAGAAGCATCTCAAAGATGATTCAGCAAAATTATACCTTAGCTAAAACTCAAGTGGTATAAAAAGCGTCTGAATTCTTCTGCCAATGTGATATCTCAGGGGTTTAATCAAAAGTATCCAAAATATGGCAATAATGTAATATAACAAATATAAAATATAAATATAAAAATAAATATAATAAATATAATTTAACAAATTCAGGTGTCCTTGTCCACAAACATTTGGCCAAAACGTGTGTTTTTTACTGTGCTTTTACAAGTTCCATTGCACCTTGTTTACAATTGTGTTTTTCTTCTTCCAACAGCTCTCTGGAAGCCCAGACCACTATAAGTATAATTTGCATTTCCCATGAGTGTTCTTCGTTCAGTAGGCTAACATTTCCCTTACTGTTGAAAAGCCAGTTCATTAATGGTGGTTTCTGTTGCTATGGAGATGAACAATATTAGTTTCAGATTTGCTTCACCTAGAGTATCTTCATCCTCAGCTGCTCATTAAGAATATATCACTGATGAAACTAATAAAAATAACAATGGTCAGAAATATTACTATGTTTATGCCACCGGACACAATTACTTTAATTCTGATTATTGCTGCAATGTAATAATGTACAAATTATTTTTGAATATTTTACTTACCCTTTACAACAACCAGCAGAAAAATCCAGGTAACATAAATCCTAAATCTAGTAAGTTGACATGTTGGTAATTATTTGTAATTTTAATTATTGTTCTTTTTTATTCTGGTAACTCAAAAGGTTAGTTTCTAATGTCTTGTTTCTAATGTTTTGGTTTTTTTTTACCTACTACTATTACCTATGGCTTGATCATTATGAATAAATGAATGGAATGGAATCATATTTTCCTATCTGGATACTGCTTTAGAATCATTGTTAAAAGAACTATATAAATAAAATGGCATATACACAGACCAGTTATAAGATTATGACCTTGTAACATTATGACTGTTGAGTGAATAACACTGATTGTCTCTTCATTATCACTACTCTTAGTGGGTGGGATATTATTAGGCAGCAAGTGAACCTTTTGTCCTCAAAGTTGGTGTGTGAGTGAGTTTGACAAGAGCCAACTTGTTCAACTGGTTAACCATTTTGCATTCATTGACTTATGCCATGAACTGATGCTGAGATGTTTTGGGGGTTAAGACAATTCAGGTGAAACCAGTATAATATATTTTGATCAACATGACATAAACAACTGATTATGTAGAAAACAGCAGACAATTGTACACAATCGATTAAATAAATGTACGAAAGCATTCGCAATATAATCAAAGCAACAAGAAATGTTCTTATGATGAGCACAAATTACTAAATGATGTGGAGGTTAAAAATGTAGTTTTTAGATTTTTGATCTGAAAAAAAACTGAAAAAAACTGTAATATGATGTGAGGTTTTAGGTTGATACGGTTTACAAAGAGCACAATACGAAGCAAGGCTACAAAGCAAAGCTGTATAAAACAACAACTGATGTGACATGGGGTTTGAGAAAAAAACTAAAAAAACTAAAACTAAAAATTCCTATTAGGATTTGAAGATCTACAGATAAGCACTGGATCTGATCATGTAACTCAGGGACTCATCAATTTTAAAGCCAAAAGACTGAATTATTCACTCACAGCCTCAGATACACTTTATCTCTTACTGTGTTCCACTCTGTAGACAACATTTTTTATTTTCTTTTTACATTTCTTTTCTTTTCAGTTTTTTTTCCATTTCAGTTTCTACTTTGTTTTTTTTAATGATATAAGCATAAAGTCACATTCAGTTGAGTAATAAAAATTTAGGAACCAGTTTTTACAACAATATCTAGAAGCAACATATACTCTGGAGCTGACTTTAGACTGCATCTCTGATAGACCGCAGAGGCTACTGTATTCTTCCCTATCTCTCCTCCCCCATACATCGTCTTCTCTCTCATCTTCTTTTTCAGCTTACAGCATTTCATTTTATCGCACACCATACAGTGTTCACTCTCAGCCTACACTGCACTTTTTTTGAAAAATCCTTCCCATGGTGGGAACAGCTCACAAGAATATCTTAACTGGGGAACCTTGTTGAAGGTTGCGCAGATTGTCCACATTAATATGGAATGATTTCATGTAGAGTTTTTTATTTCTGCCTACTTTTCTCCTAGCCATATGGCTGCACAGCATGAAGAGCACTTTCTTATACGACTATTCATACATTTTGGTCATTGCAAACCTTTCACTGACCTCATTTTTCATGTTTTTATTCTTGTTGCTGCTCTTATTCTTGCTTTTAATATATATAGCAATCAAAAAAAGGTCTTGACATTGGTGCAGTACAATATTGCATGTCAATGAAGCATGAAAATAAAGTGCTCTAACAGGAGTGTGGCATTCACAGGTTTCTTGGTAATTAGATTCATACGAATTTTTGCACATCTTGGTGCTTTAAAGTAATGTTCACAAGCTCAATTAAAGCATCTCTGTGTTCATAAGCATGAAATGTCTTTAACAAGGTAATGCAAAATATCTTCACAGAGCTGTCATTATAAAACATTTCATATTCGTTCTGCAGTCCAATTAATTTCATGTGTTTAAACCAATTGTATGCAGAAGGCTACTATGAACCTCATACTGAAAAACAGGTTAACCAGGTGGTCCACTATGCTCTATGCACACTGTGAAGCTGAAACCTTACATTAGCACTGCACCACCAGCCTCCATTAATTTCTTATCATGTTAATGTGTTTGTGCAGTATTATTTACAGAACTTTTAACTTTTGAGAAAAATGTCATTAAATTTGACAGTTAAATTAACCTGTTTAAAATGACTTGATTTATTCCCAACCCTGGGTGTAAAAATAAGGTACAATCTTCAAAGTCTTCAAAGTATAATTTTGTAAGGTGATGAACATAAGAATACATAGTAATTGGAAGGGCTAAGCTAAAATGCTTCACTCAACAGATCCAGCAGCAAGGGGTTTATTTTGTAAAAAAAATATATATATATATATATATATTTGTAAACAGATTAATCCAGCAAAGTGATAATTATTTGAATGTAGTATATTTCTAACTGGAAGGATTTTGTTTGGGGGTTTTTTTTGTTGTTGTTTTTTTACCCTTTTAATTTTCCTTAAATCATTTAAAAACCTTTGCGAAGTCAAATATTTCGAAATGTGAATTAATTGACCAAAGAAGTATATTTTATTTTAGTACCTGAACCTTACATATTTACATATTCAGATATACATCCTTTATTCTAGAGCCATTTCCAAGTATTTTAACTGGAGTTAAAAATCAAATTGATTCCTAAATAATAATAGTTAATATTGTGATACCACAATTTTAACTTGGATTACCAGGTGGAAGATGAAGGGCAAGAGGTAATACACTTTTTACAAAAAAATAATAAGAAATGAATACCCAGAAGCTTGGATGGCTCTTCGATGTACGTGTTCACTTAAAAAGGCATCAAATATTTTTTAAATCCACCTACAGAATGTTGACTGGTGGATGTGTCCACAAAATTTTGGACACAAAGTCATTGCTGTGTTTTCATGAATAATAGCAAAAACAGCAAAATGCATTTATCAAAACCAGCCTAAGGTGGAATATGGTGGATTAGGCAACACTATGACCCATTCATAAAATTTATCAAGCTGCATAAAAAAATTCCTGTTATTTTCTCTTACCACATAACGATCGCATGCAAATCGAATTGAAAACATTTTAAGTTTAAAAATGCCTAAGGCGATTTTAAGCTGCAAAATGTGACTAAGTAACAAGTGAACGCCGAGGTAATGGTGTGTGTCCTGGCTCTAACACTTTCAAATGAGTCAAACACACAGCAGGGACAGGGGAAAGTAAGTATGCCTGCAGGAATTTGGCTTTGAATCCAAACTCCAAGCCATTAGAAAAAAGGTTGCAGTCAGTTGGAGTTGAGTGAATGGTGGTGCAGTTGGTGGTGCGTAGTAGGGAATCAGAGAGTATTGACTGATACTAATTGGAATAATAAGGTCAATGTTGAAAATAAAATGTCCTGAATGAAAAATCTTTTACTGTTTTTCTGCAACCTGCTGTGTAACATCTGTCTCTCTTTCCTTACTCTCTTTCTCTCTCTCGTGCCTTACTAATTGCAAGAAAAAGCTTGGTTCTTTTCTTTCTTTTTTTTAACCCAAACAAAAACACACTAATCACCAGAGGAAGCAGCACTCCGAAGTTGCACTTGACAGAAGAGGAAATCTGCTTCTTACCCCTGGCAGCACTAAATAAATAACCAAAATGTGAGAAAACAAAGTACAGTAGAGTTTGGAATAGTTTTCCCTAATATTTAATCTGTACTAAGTAATAAATATAGGTTTACTATATATTATAAAATAAATAAACAAATTGTAGCAGTAAAGCAATCATTGATTTCATTAAATGTTTACAATAGGCACTATTATTTGATAGTCAGACATATTTTTTAAAGCATGCCATGCAAAACCCATCATTTCCCATTTGCAAGATTACAAGCAACACAAATACCAGTGCAATGACCTTTGCTTGGAGAAACTTTACCATTAAAGTGAGTTGAATGGGATTCGGTCCATTTACTGTGCAGGTGAAATGAGTAAAAGTAGACAGAGGATCGTTCAGTATGTTTACTTGGATCACAGTAAAAAACCTCATGGCACACGATTACAGACAAACACAAGCGCATAAGCATGCAGGGGAAAGGGACTTTTGGTAATTTACTGAGTGCAACTAAAAGCTTATGGGGTTTTTTTGTGGCTGATTTTTTACCCCCTGCCTCTTAGTTCTATTATCACCAGAAAAACAACAACATTAAATCTAAAGTGCTGCATTCATGGATGAGCAGTTCGATTAGTTCTCCACAGCCCGCACTGCAGGCTTCCTAGGACCAAAATCCACACATTGCTTTCACTCCTCCAAGTTTAAAAGTACAAGCTGAAGTGTTGCTTTTTAATGCTCGAGTGACTGAGCGAGAGACAGACCCTGAGAGAGAGAAAATAAATGCACTGACCTCCTCAAATCTGGCTTTATCCTCACAGTTCTCCAGGATGCGTGAGTAGAATGACTGACCTGCAGAGAGAGAAAAAGATCTTGTCTTATTGCATCTTAAAAACATTCACTCAATTTGAAATCATTAAATGGGACATTTATCATTGCAAATGTCACATCGTTTAGACAAGGATCATATTTACCATTATTATTAAACATAACTCATAACATAAGTCAAAAATTAAATAGACAGACTTGTCAGATGGGTTAACATCCTCCATGCAACAAGTCAAATAGTGCTATTAAATTAGCATTTCAATCAATCTATCAAAACCGTCTCCAGCAGTGTAAACAGAAAATGTGAACACAGACAGTTTAATGGTGCTTGCACATCAAGACAATATCAAGCTAAACAGATCGCTTCCAAGACTCACTGCAACAGGTTCTGACTGTGTTGCGGTACAACCCTGTAAATATGATGAGTATGAAGAATATTTTACACACTAGAGAATACAAAACCACTGAACACCCCATATTCAAGAGCCAAGCAAACACAAACTGTCAAAACAAATGCAGCATAAGCATTGCCACCCACACACATGCATACACATGCGGTAATAATCACTGGAAACTAATGTTGTAATGCACATCAAATTAGACTAGAGAGCTTATTACAAAGTCACAATTGCTTCTCCTCCTGCCTGCTTGGACCACAGTACAAGTGGCCAGAGCGTTTCGATTGTGGATGCATGCTGGATTAAAATGCAGGTGTGTTAACAAAAGCACAAAGCACAAAAGAATACAAAGATCTAATAAAATGAAAACGAGATAAATATGATCTATGCATCCTGCTTTTTGTTATATCAAGGATGTACAAATAAATATTTATTTAAAATATGATTATAATTCAGAGTATTAATCTACATACAGGTGACCAATTAAAGGAAATAACAGGTGGCTTTGTTGTGGCTTAAAGGCATTTGTGTTCCCATGGTTAGGCTCCACTCTTTTTTTTAAAGAGAAGCATCACTGCAATAAACAATAAACATTTCTTCTGAATGATGCTCTGTTCTATAATAAAACACTTCAATATACAGCCTAGAGTAGACCCTTTTGTTGAGTTCATTTCTTTGGCACTGTCCATGTTCTTTTGCCAGTGTGGGTCTAGTCTTCTTGACTCTGTAAAGCATGCTTGGGATTTGATTATTACTGCACGTGACTATTAAACAATAACTACTCTAAACTGGTCCTGCTTTTTGTTCAAACGGCCCGTAACATCTAACTGGTTATTGTTCCACACTCCCCTAGGCCTAGCCAAGGTGGGAACGTAACATTAACACTTTATCACCATCTAAGTGAACCAGCTGAGTAAATATATTATGGAATAATGGCCTTCATCCCAACAGATATTCCTTAGATTTGTAGAATCTGCAAATTCACACTGTGTTCTGGAGGTTCCTTGTCGCCCAACACTCAATACCTAAGACACTTTATGTTGTTGTTGTTGTCATTGTTGTTTTTTATTGATTTATCACTCATTTGTTGCTCATTTTGTTCTCTAGATTCAGATCAATACTTGGTGGCACTAAAATAGCCCACTCAGCTTCATTTATTAGGCAAATTATTCCACCCACATACACGTACACGTACAACAGAATAATACATACACTCAAGTCAGGGTATGAGTGATAGAACATGCAACAGGCTTCCAGACAGCTGAATTAGACACATAAATTCATATAATCCCCAAAGACTATAAACAAAAGACCTTTTGATGATGAAAGAAGCCCTAGAGCATCTCTGTCTCATTGCTTTCCGTTTTGCAGGCTTTTGCAGGCAGGCACAATAAACGCAGCAGAGCTGTTACAGTAATGCTTCATACACAGAATCCTTTAGCTAGAAGGATCCTTAACAAGAAGCTCTTCATCTTATTCCAAGGAAAAACAAGAGAGTGGTTTATCATGTGACTTGTCAAAGTGACTACTGAGATAATCCACAAAAAAAAGATTGTGAAATGTAAAATATATAATTTCTTCCCAAGATGTTTTTTTTAGTACTGATCTATACAAAACAAACGTTATGAAATGGGAATTTTTACATGTAGTATCAAAGAAAGAAGGTTTTCTGTTTTTATTCATTTAATTTTTTATTTGTTTATTTATTTTTAATGATTTAATTGCCAGCACACTAATCTGATCAGGTATATGCACAAATCAGTGTATTAAAGCCATGTGAACCCCAATACCAATACTACCTATTATGGTGAATGATTCTTGTTCAATGAGTTATACTCATGTAGTTTATTAGTTTGGAATGGATTCCATTTGCTTTATGCATTTCTAAGTAAATCTTCCAGTATTTGTGTTGTTTGGTGTTTGTATATTTTTTTGTTTTTTTTGTCCCTCATTTATATGTGTTTTGACTGCAGCTGTAGACATTTTCGCACTGATCATGATAAATATGCTGGAATTTCTAATTTGCACTCTGTGCCATTATGGAACACCTGCCAATTACATATTTATACATATTTTTTTATTTTACTCCACATCATTTCCTAGGTTCATTCAGAACCCAAAGTGGCTTTCACTTACTATTGTTGTTCCTCAGCAATGTTTTCTTTTGTGCTCTTGTTACTGTTTGTTTGTTTGTTTGCTTTGGATTTTATTGAATAATCTGGAGGTTAGCAAGGTTCAAAATTTGTGGTTGACAAAAATATTCGGGGGGTTTTTCATGTGCAGTTGTGATGTTGAGCACAGTCTGTGGATGGCTGAAATTGCTGATAATTTGGCAGAAAATAAATGTACAGCAAAGCATCCTTTTTGTGTCCTAAAGCCAACTGAAGTACTATAAACTATATATAGTCCTTTATATTTTTGAAATGTTATAATGCGCTAGAGAAAATAAATACTAAATGGACTGATGCTAAGTAATTAGAAGGTATTATTAATTCTTATACAATTATTCCTATATCTGTACCTTGACAGGATACTCTTTTAGTGGATTTGCTTGTTTTTATTTGATCCAAAATATCCATTAAGTAACACACATTAATTTTTGATTGGCATGGTTAAGAAATGAGATCTGTGTGTTCTAACAAAGTTTTGCATTACCCAAAGGAACAGGACATGACTAAGCTGAGACGGTGCTTCCTGAAAACCTTCCGGTCCAGACAGGCTAGAAAAGAATGCGCTATTAACAAAAATGTGAGTGCTACTGGTAGCAAAAGATATCAGAAATTTGGTCACATTTTTATTTAAAGTATAAACACTGCATGTCACATTGCAATTTGATTAATGCATTCAATCAAAGTTCTAGCAAGCAGCTGTACGTTTTCTCATTTTAAGTATCAAACAAGATATTTTGGCAGGCATTTAATAAAAGCACAAAACTTAGTTTCCTAGCTCAATGTTACCATTTTGCTGTAAGCTTGACATCAAGCAAACATCTTTTGGATTAAAAACATAATCTGCTATAAAATTCTTCCAGAAAATGTACAAGCTCAGTTTTCACAGATTATTTTATCCAGTATTATTGCATTGCCCAAAAATCTATTTATATTTATTTACAGGACAGGAGTGAGAAAAGAAAACACCACCACCACCTGCCTATGTCCTATCTCAAGACAAATACAAAACAGTTTCCAACATAGTGGTTAAACACTGTGCTGTCCAAGGTGCTGAATGAAAAGCTGCAAAGCATACTAATTGCTAAGAGAATTTAGAATGTGCAAAATTGTGCTCAGTTAACTCTTGATTCTACAGGTTTACCAAATCACTCAGGTATTTCATTTATTTTCATTCTCAAACCCAAACTCATTCTAAAACTCAACTGTGTATCAAAATAACACTATTTTATTAAAATGCACCCAGTGTTCAATGAAAGTGAACACAGCAAAAATCAAGCCTTTACTGTAGATGAGTATGTACACACTGCTCAACACATACGTTCACGACCACGTGGATCTCGCCTATATATTAGATCTACACATTAAATCACATGTGTATGTTTTGACAGAATGCTTAGCCCAGTGTATGTTGTCTTGAATGTAGCTCTCACGACGAAATCTACCTCGTAACGTAGGATTGGATATATTAGTGTCCAGTCAGACTTTTATTAAACATCATGCTGCTTCATTTAAAAATGAAGGGTAGATTTTACAACACGGATGCTCCCTGTGCTCTCCATACTGAGAGATGGGAGTCCCTAACTTTCAACAAGGAACATTCCTCAGCAATGGGGTATGATTCAACCCAAACCCGCCCACACATCCACCAAGTCCCAGATTAAAGCTAGAGTAAAACTATAGATGCAGAATAAACACAGGAGATGGATTGCATTTACAGGAAACAGTTAATAGAGTGTGTCAGTACCTCGAAATGAGACTTTTGCGAGTCGGTCCGCTTTCCCAGGAAGCTCCGAGACCAATTTCAAATACAACACCAGAGCCATGGTAGATCCCTCGAACCTTGGTAGATCCTTCAAATCACGGAGATCACGAGCGAAGAAATATCCCCCAAAGTAAACCCTACTTATATAAACCAGCCATTGACTACATGGACCTGTTTCTAAAAACTGAATTTTTTAAAGAAGATTTACTGACTTTTTTAATTAACCGTGTGTAATTAAAGTGCCTTCATGTTTGCCTTCGCTCATATCAGCGATACACACACACAGATTCCGCACCGCCGATGTGCATTAGAGAGAGAGGGGAGAGTCGGAAACGAACCGATTCTTTATAAACAACTCTTTCAAGCACATCGAATATAATCGACTCTCATGCAGGAAAAGTTTTTTTTTTTATTTTTTATGCTGGTTTCCCATCATCTCTCTCTCTCCCATATTCCCTATTAATATTATTAGTATTATTATTATTAGTAGTAGTAGTAGTAGTAGTAGTAGTAGTAGTAGTATTAATATTATTAATATTATTAGATGCATTTTATATTTTTACCATTCACCTTAGTCTTAACATTTGATTTTTTGGATGTCGTGGTGTTTAGTTAAATGAATCGACTTGAAATAGTAGATTAATGTGCATTTAGAAGGAATCGACTCATTAAAACGAGTCTGAATGAGCGTCAGCTTTGGTGCTCGTGGTTCTGTAGAGACGCCGATGCCCCAGCAGGGGGTAGCATTTTAAAGTCATTACAAGCAATGCGCTTAGTACACTACAGTAAGAAATCTCTAGATCTCCCCCATTAGAGGTATGTAATGATGAAATTCATACAGACAGAATGAGAGGGTGTCAAATGAACTCCCATGAAAAGCCAGAGTTCACTTATCATGCTGGAGACACTGCTCCGTGAAACTTTTGCCACTGAGATGAAATTAACTGTCCAGTTATTTTTTCTTTGGATGAATTAAATAAACATTTAATGAAACTTTATTTTTATTTTATTGTATTGACTTATTATTTCATTTCCATTTATTGAATAGTGCTCTGCATTTCATGCACACAAAAAATGTGGTATTCCATTATGTTCTTTTTGCATGCAATTGCTGCACTTATTCGCTTCAGAAGGTCATAATGGAGGTGTATTTTGCTAGTATATGTCATATCTATCAAACACTGTGCATTGGTGAACAGTACAAAGTAAATGTTAACACGTGAAAACACCTCAATGATTACCACGCAACTCAGTGTTGTCGCTTTGGATGTGTCACAGATCTCTCCTCTAAGTCGTGTGTGTAAAGAAAGGGCACTCTTATCACACACACAACAATGCGGCCTACATCCCATCACTTTTGATACCAGGGTTGGCAAACTAATCACATTATTACATAACAGTTTGTGGCATTACATGAAGCTTTCAATATGTTGTTTATCTGAAGTGTGTTTAAAGGAAAATATGTAATATATAATCACAATGTAATCTTGCTGTTTTTTTCATGATTCAGTTTTAAGCTCATATTTTTGTTTCATTTTCTTTCATAAATATGTTTAATAATTTTCACTTAGTATAAAATTCTGAAAGGACATTTGATCCTCTGGCAATAGTAAGAATTGATTTCTTGTCAGAAACAGAAATCAAACAACAAATCAAAACAGACTGATGTTTTGCCATTGTGTGTGATGCCATTCTTCCATATTTTTCATTTTCATTCTAATACCAGGATTACTACTATTGTGCTTGTCATCTCATTGATTGCCAATCGAATAAAGTCTCAGTCATAACATACAATGTAATATAATAGCTGCATTGTATTCAGAAACTTTGAGACCACCATTTCTCATTTCTTGTAAGGATTTCTTTTTAATATTACATTTTAATGTCAGTCATTAATATAACATTGAGTGTTGCATGAGAAAATAAACTCTTCTTCCTGTACTGTCAGCAGTTAGCAGAAGAATTTCACTATTTATCACATATATTTGAGATGGTTGACATTTTTCCTCCCTATTAAATAACTGTAATACACTTAAAACCAAAAAACTGGCACCAGAATCATTGAACACATATTCTATTCCAATATAAACAGGTTTAATGTATTCAGGGTGGACCTTCCCTTTAATGACAGAGGGATGTAACAGAGCATGGTTCTATTTAGAAGAATATGAAACACAAGACAATAACAAAACCAATATGTGGATATTCTGAGTCAAAACAAATACTGTTTGCAATGATTTTATAATGTGGTTGAGACTGAAACCACATCTGCATTTTCTAGAAAAAAAAAAAGAAAGAAAATTTTTTTAAAACATGCTGGCTTTGTCTGTACTTTGATTTGCATGTAAAAAACAAATTCTGTTTGTAAACCTCTGGAACACTTGGGTTCACAGGACATGTGCCAACCACCAAGTTCCTGTATGGGGACATACTCGGAAATGCAAGCATTAAGACTTCCACTGTGAATCTATGGCCTGCAGTGCAAGTGAATATGGTAAACATTGCATGCTTCCCAGCTTCTACTCGAATGATGGGGCTTTAGACACAATGCATCGCATTCAGAGCAAATACCCAGCCTTCCATCCAACCTACTGGGCTGTTACAATGTAAATTTCAAGCGGCAAAGAGAGATAAAGCTTTTTATTGAGGTAAGAAATTGAACTCTTGTGTACTGGACACTAGATGTTTATAGCCCTTTAAGTGTTTCCATTTTGTATATCCTGCCAAAAAAGAAAAGACCGCAATTAGAAATATTGGCAGGTACAATATGACATTGGAGAAAGAAATTCATGAAATACAAGACAATCAAGTAACAGTACATTAAAAGTAAAAGAGGACCCAGGAGACAGATTAAGATAAAGCAGAGCTCATGAATTGAATGCATCTCAACATTATCCTAAATGGCTTGTTTTATCCTCCAGCTGGCGTAGAAACACAGGGAGCACTACAACGGTATGACTGGCACATGGCACCAACGATTTGACTGGCATGATGAAAAATGAGAGATATTTGTGAGAGTTCATGTAAGATGTAGCGCATTAAATATTAATTAAAACACTACATTAAATATTAATTAAACATTCCGCACCTCAGCTTTGCATATGTTCTCTGCGGGTACATGTATAAATGTTTGCTAATATGTGCAGTTTAGCAGCATGGGTATTACATTTTAATGGGAGTTGATTTAAAATGTTATTTACCTACATTTAGTGTATTTTTGTTTCTGGTCTGTGCTGAATTTTTAATAACTTTTCTGTATTCTGGTATGTTATATCTGGTATCACTTGCTGTGAACATTAACGCTGCAAATCAATACAAATAAATGTCACATAATTGATACAAATGTGCTGTATTTATTTGCTTGTGCATGATTTCTTTTTTTTTTTTTTAAACACCAGTCTATTAAATACAAATAAATTGACAGTGGGTGGTTTGACACTTGTTTCTAGCAATTTTCTAAAACATTAAATAGTGGTGTGTAAAGTGAAATAAATAAATAAATCTGAGAGACGCCGAAACTACTACTGTTTAATGACACAAGAGAGAGAAGGGATCTGCATGTGTGGGAATAGGAAAAACCATGCTTTGAGCAATAATGAGATCAAGTCTACAGTTCTGGTTAAGAGCCCCTGGGGTCTCTTTGCCCCCCCACCTCTCTTGCTCTCTTTCGCTCTCTTTTTCTGCATCTCTCTCCCTACCCAAGTCCTCCAAATCTCTTGAAGAGTTTGCAGTATGATTGTTTAGGGTTTTCTTGCTGATACAGCACTGTTGGTGATTTGGTGCTGTGGTATCCCTGGAGAAATTATGTTTAAGATTACAGTGAGTAGGCCTTTTAGTGGTCAGACAACAATAGAAAATGGAATGGTTTAACTTTGTATTTATGAATCAACTTTCCTTCTTTGTAGTTGCAGACATAAAAAAAAATAATTGAATAGAATATATATATATATAATCCTTGTTGGATTTCTATTTTTATGTACTTTTTAAAAAAATTACTGTATGTATTATGGTTGTTGCTCCTATTTTGTCACTACATGATTACTATTATCATTAAAATGTTCTTGTGTAGTATATATACAGGGAGTGCAGAATTATTAGGCAAATGAGTATTTTGACCACATCATCCTCGTTATGCATGTTGTCTTACTCCAAGCTGTATAGGCTGGAAAGCCTACTACCAATTAAGCATATTAGGTGATGTGCATCTCTGTAATGAGAAGGGGTGTGGTCTAATGACATCAACACCCTATATCAGGTGTGCATAATTATTAGGCAACTTCCTTTCCTTTGGCAAAATGGGTCAAAAGAAGGACTTGACAGGCTCAGAAAAGTCAAAAATAGTGAGATATATTGCAGAGGGATGCAGCAGTCTTAAAATAGCCAAGCTTCTAAAGCGTGATCATCGAACAATCAAGCGTTTCATTCAAAATAGTCAACAGGGGCGCAAGAAGCGTGTGGAAAAACCAAGGCACAAAATAACTGCCCGTAAACGAACGAGAAAAGTCAAGCGTGCAGCTGCCAAGATGCCACTTGCCACCAGTTTGGCCATATTTCAGAGCTGCAACATCACTGGAGTGCCCAAAAGCACAAGGTGTGCAATACTCAGAGACATGGCCAAGGTAAGAAAGGCAGAAAGTCGACCACCACTGAACAAGACACACAAGCTGAAACGTCAAGACTGGGCCAAGAAATATCTCAAGACTGATTTTTCTAAGGTTTTATGGACTGATGAAATGAGAGTGAGTCTTGATGGGCCAGATGGATGGGCCCGTGGCTGGATTGGTAAAGGGCAGAGAGCTCCAGTCCGACTAAGACGCCAGCAAGGTGGAGGTGGAGTACTGGTTTGGGCTGGTATCATCAAAGATGAGCTTGTGGGGCCTTTTCGGGTTGAGGATGGAGTCAAGCTGAACTCCCAGTCCTACTGCCAGTTTCTGGAAGACACCTTCTTCAAGCAGTGGTACAGGAAGAAGTCTGCATCCTTCAAGAAAAACATGATTTTCATGCAGGACAATGCTCCATCACACACGTCCAAGTACTCCACAGCGTGGCTGGCAAGAAAGGGTATAAAAGAAGAAAATCTAATGATATGGCCTCCTTGTTCACCTGATCTGAACCCCATTGAGAACCTGTGGTCCATCATCAAATGTGCGATTTACAAGGAGGGAAAACAGTACACCTCTCTGAACAGTGTCTGGGAGGCTGTGGTTGCTGCTGCACGCATATATATATATAAGTTGGGGTTTGCTTTTTGTGTTTGCTAATGGATATTATGTTTACACTAATAAGCATGTAAACTATGGGGAGATTAGAAATATAATACCCATGAAGAGGGAATCTGGCACTAGATTAAACATCAGGACTTTACTAAACAATTGTGTCATGTGAGACTTATTTTCTCAGTACAGGTGACCAGCAGTGTCACCAAGTGTCATGTTTTCATACAAACTTTATACTGTAAGAAGGAAACGTATATAAGCCATTGGTGCCATGGGGGTTTTTTGGAGTGGGTGTAGAACACAAATATTGCGAAGGTGTTTCTAAAATAAGTGATTTATTAAAGCTCTTCTCTCATTTGGAAAGAATAGAGTAAGTGGTTGTGGCTTACATTATGAATTCACATGATTCTTTTAAACTAGGTCAGTAGAGATATTGTCAGCTGGAATATTTGGGCACAAACAGGCCAAGCTTCAATGCATGGAAGTAATCAACTCCTGACTATAATTATTTTTAGCAATACAGAAAGACAAATAACAGAGTGGGCTTAAGAAATAAATATGCCAGATAAAAACATAAGGCTTTGAACTGAATACAAATACTTTATTTTATGACAGCACATGAAATTTATATCTAGAACTTTGCAAAAAACATTGAGAACAAAAAAATAAAGCCATACATTAGAATTGCTGAACCGTCAAGAAGCAGTTATTATAACCACAAGTTCTTAATAAATTCTGCTCACCTTATTCTGTCAAAATGAATGTCATATTCTAGACCATGCACATGCAATCACATGTAAGGGACACTTTTGCGCACCCATTAAGTTTTCTGGATCAAGAGCATCTAGTACAGGAGTTCAGACTGTGCTACAGACCATCTCTTGATATATATATATATATATTTTTTTTTTTAACATACATTCAAGAGATGGTCTGTAGCACAGTATGAACTCCTGTACTAGATGCTCTTGATATATATATATATATGTATATAATAAAAAACACAATCATTTAAAAAATAGAACATACATTTATAGAATAGTAATAGAAGTCCCATATGGAAAATACATTCGGTCTGTCACTAAATTCTGTCTATTCTATGAGTCATGTCATTTTGGTTAAATGTTGTAAAGCTTTACAAACTCAAAGAGCACCATGATGGCATCCATAACTGTAAGAAGCTAGAGGAGCTTTTGACTAGCAGGAGGCATGCTTTGTGGATTATTTCCATGTGAAGTAAGAATATGATATGTACCCATTACACAATTCAGGAGAAATAGAAATGTATTCTACATTTTTGCTTAAAATTGATTAAACCTTAATAGGAGAAATCCAGACATTAAACTGTCATAACATGCTTTGATTTCTTACAGTCCTTGGTAAACAGTTAATAATGGTTGTAATATTTTAACAGCTGATAAAATCTGGTGTTAATGTATGAGAATTTTTTATGAATAACAGGGAGAATTAAAAAAATAATTCTGGTCTCCTCTATTGTATGCATTGTTCATGTAAACACTTCCATGAAACAGATAAAATGGACATAGGACCCATAAAATATATATGTAGGTGAATAAATATGGCCAATCACATGAAAGGACAAATGGATAGACATTAACAGTGTAATCAGTGAGGTACAGTCTAGAGGAAGTCTGGCTTCTCTCTCTGTGTCTGTCGAGCTAAACAGGTTCTTGAGGTACCAGTGGCCTGTGCTCCGGTGCTCCTGCTGCTTTCTTCACGTCAGGTCTGCCTGATTCATCCCAATGCCCTGACTTTGGATGAAGTCATCTGGAGACCATTCTGTGCAGCTGGGGATGGTTCCAGATAAACAGACTAAAGATCGATGAAGTTACTGAGCAAGTAAAAAATTCTAATTCAAATTTTATTTGTCACATACACATTCATATAGAGTACGACATGTAGTGAAATGCTTTTTGTCTCAAGGAGTTTTTCCCTTGCCACAGTCACCACTGGTTTGCTCATTAGTAATATTTCAGATCATATTCCAGACCATGAACATGCAATCTTTCAAAGGGACTCTGTTGCACAGCCCTGAAGTGTTCTGGATCAACTGCATCTAGTGAAGAAGGTCAAATTCTACAGAGCATTTCTTAAATTTATGTTTTTTTTTATCAATAACATGAAAAAAAGACAAAACATGGAACATTAATTCATATAATGGCTTCATACAAAACATTTGAGTGTTTCCTTTTCAACTATGTTCATTTGTAATAAAAAAAAACAACAACAAAAGGCATATATAAGGGAACCGTCACTCGGTATAAATCAAATCATAAATAAACAAACAAAATCATAATGCAAACTTAGGGGAGACAATGTTTCTCAGGTAAAGAAGGAAACTGATGTCACTCATGGCTAATCTATTGGGTCTGTCACTAAATTATAATGATGGAACTGTAGTGCACATTCAGTGTCATTCCGATGAGGATGATATATACATCACAACTTTATAAAATATTTATCCCCGTAAAGCTGTCTTGAGATAATGTCCACTGTTAAAAATCGTTTTACAAATAAACCCGAGTTAAACCGAATTCTTTTTGACAATCAGATGTTTTGCACACCAGATCACGCGGTTTTGAATTCAGCCTGTGGCTCCCTCTTGCGGTGAGGCAGAGTCTTTTTCTGGGTTGTTAAGCGGGAGAGTGTGGTTTTGGATTAGTGCCATAAGGTAGGGAGCGGCCCCCGCCTCTTCCCCGCGCTCTCCGGAGCGGCGCGCGAGCTGCACCACTTCTGTTCGCTATGTGTCCACCGGCAGCACGCGCTCTCCGTGCGCTCCTGCTCGTGCTCTGGGGCCTCAGCCCGACGCTCACAGGTAAGCGTCACACTCTCAAGTGACACACTTTAGCCTGCTCGTCATAGGCATGCTTTATTTCACACACACACACACACACACACACACACACACACACACACCACATGCACCTCATCACAGGTAGTTTGTACCTCAGATTTGTAGGCACTTGTGTAACTGTACTCTACAATGAATGCATTTTAACAGGTATTAGTTCAGCATGGAAATAATTATTAACTAATTGTCAAATGCAACTTTTTTTTAATCGTTGTTTTGCAAATGCACAAGTTCGGAAAATACACATTATTGTGTTTTTTTTTTTTTTTTTTTTTTTTTTTTTGCATCACTTGTTTGAATATCATAATAAACCTAAAAAAGTAGAAGTATACTACAAGATGGGGGCATTCAAAATCCAAACTTTGCCTCGTGTTATTCTGTGGTTTTGTGTGAACAAAATATTCAGATTAAATATCAAATGATTTGTAATAGAAAATAATTAAATATTAGTTTGTTTGTTTTTTTTGTAAGAAGGAAATCCTGCATGTAATATGTTTACTACAAAACATGATATTGTTTGCAATGGGCTTTGCAACTAAGCTAAGATTACATAATTAAAAAAAATAATAAATCATGGCTAAAATGAGACCCAGATATTCTCATAAGTGTGCCAGCAGGGCTGATCTAATATGCCTGAGGTCTGCCTCTAATCTGTGCTTTGGTCTGGCTTACAGTAGTAACATTCATGTAGCATGCATCCAGTATTAATTATATTTGCAAAAACTGTTTGCAGTGTACAGAATAAACTTTAGGCATTCTTCAAAGGAATTCGGGTCATACATATCAGCTACTGAAACATTAATAAAAATGTAGCTATAACCTACCTATGTTGACAGTTTGTTTTTGTCCTTTGCCATTCAAGATCACTTTTAAACTTGAATTCCTTTGCTATAGGGAACCATCATGAAGGAACTTTTTGTCTAGTACACTCTCATGGAAAATTGCTTAGAAAGTGAGAGTCGTGTGCCAAAAAGCCAAAAAAATAGAGAGTGATCTCACTGTAGAGCCAGCTAACAGAGAAGAGATCCCACTAAAAAACAAAGACTGCAAAGGATGAGTGCAATCTGTTTAGGCAAAGTGCAACATACAGCAGTGTATAGTAAACATAGATCAGTATGCATTTCAGAATATAGGAGTATCCCCAGAGAAAGTGAATTGACTAGATTTAACAAGGCACAAGTCATGCTGCAGATGTTTTTGTGCTCCACTCTTAGTTTGTGAAATCCGTTTCGGTCTGGACTTTTCTCTACGTCTGTCTTGACACACTAAGGAAAGAGCAATATAGCTGAGGAATCTTGGAAGTAACTCTGTCTCATCGAGCACAGTTAGCTGCCACGTTACAACCGTACATTTTCTCTCTCTCACTTTTTCTCTTTTTCTCTCACTTTTTCTGATTTGGAAGTGGTTTTGAAAATGAGGTCAACCAGTGCAGTCTGGAACTGCTGTCAGCAGCTGTTTATTAGGCGTCTGTTCTGACTCTATATTTCTAAATTTCCCTGTTTGGTGACCAACACCAGCATCTGCGTGGACCATTCAGAAACAATCTGTTTTACTTTTTGCAAATCTGCTTTTGTCCGTACTTTTATTTTTCGTTTATCTTCTGTATTTTTTATTCCTATTTTAGTCTGACGTATACTTATTGTGTGACCAGTCGATTCCAATTACAACAGCTTTTAAATCTTTTTGTTGCCAGGCATAATTTTTTTATGTAAAATGTAATACATTTCTCATTCTAATCACTAACAATAACAATTATTATAAAATGATGACTATTATAGCTAATTTTTAAACTTTTGTGCCAAAAAAAAAAAATTCACATGGTTTATTTGTAACTTTTTTTCTATACAAGAATCTGAAAACAGCATGCTTCCTAAAAACTTGGTAAAATTTTCACACAACACTTTTGGCAGGTTTTTATGATTATATCATATATCATTTTGGAACATTTTCCAGCCTGAATATATTAAATCACAATGGAAAAAAGTAAAAAGTGGAAAACAATCAGACTTTTTTTTGAAATTGCAACAACTTAGTTGCCTTAGTGTGCAAAGTTGAAGCTGCATTTACTTTTTTCTTCACCCCACTCAGTCTTTTTTTGGTAAGAGTCTCTCAGCAGGATATAGCTGCCATTGTTTCTTGCAAAACTGTCTACATTAAACTGTAAGGGCATCTCCTGTGCATAGCCCACTTCTGGTAATCCCTGAAGATTTTTTATTAGATTCAGGTTTGAGCTCTTACTCTTTTTTTAAACTATTGACCATCTTTTGGTTAAGAAATTCCTTTGTTGATTCGGATGTACGCTTTGGGTCACTGTCATGCTGAAAGGTGAAATTCCTTTTCATCTTCTGCTTACTAGCAGACCACAACATGCTTCAATCAGTCAGGTATTCCTGCAGCTCCTTTTAATGTTGCTGTAGGTATTTTGAGTGCTTTCCGGGTAAGATTTGTCTATTACGTTTATAACTTTTGGAGGGACATCCTGTTCTTGGTGATGTCACAGTGGTGCTCAATTTTCTCCATTTGGTGGTGATGGTCTGTAAAGTCTCCCATGATACATCGAAAATTATTTTATAGTCGTCTCTTGAACAATATCTTTCAAAAATTGAGAAACCATTCATGCTTTGTAAGTTTTTTGCAGATCATGATGCAGTCAGATGTGAACAATATTGTAAAAAAAAAAATAGCTAATTGTTATTTAGGGTTAATTAATTAATCATTTAATAGAAAATTGCTGGCAAATACTTTTAAACATTAGAATAAATGTCATTGTATCATTTTGGATTCAGCCACATCACCCAGTTAAAGAATTGCACACTTATGTGACCCGTTTATTGTAACTTTTAATATTTATATATTAAATATATTATATTTTATATAAAAAAGCGTTTTGACTGTGGCTCCGTGATACCAAACACAGTTCATTAGGCTTATGTCCAGTTCATTAGCCACTTAATAAACATGTTCACTGGAGAAGTTTAAAAAGTAAACAATGACATTATGTTCTTAAAAACTCCTTTTTAGCATCATTTTTTTGTCTGCTGTCCAGAATTCCACTAAAGTGTTGGTAGAAGTTTATAGTAGTTCTAAACAATGTAACATTCATTGTATTGATTAAATCATTCATCTTCACTAACCACTTGATCCTGGTCAAGCTTTTTCTGAGTCTAGTGTCAATCCTGGGAAAACTTGTGTGTAAGGCAGGAGGATTCATTATGGATTAGACATCAGCCCAAGCATTGCACGCAAACACACACACACACACACACACACACACACACACATTCACACACACACATTCACACATTTATTTACACCAAGGAGCAATTTAGTATAGCTGGTCCACTGGCTTGTTTGACAGTGGAGGAAACCAGAGAACTGGAGGAAGCCAACAACATGAACACAAATTCTACACAGACAAATATTGAGATCTGATTTGAATTAGGATCCTTGGAGCTTTTAGGTGGCAATGCTATGTACTGCACTACTAAGTACTGCACCACCATGATATTCACAATGTTACATGATAATAATAATAATAATAATAATAATAATAATAATGCAGACCTTCTAACTTTACAAGACAAAAAAAGCCACTTAAAGAACAACAGGCCCATTTTACTTTTTCTAAAACTATGGATTTTACATTATGGAGTGTCATATGGCTTTCCTTTCATCACATTTTTCTTTTTTTTTTTTTAACATCCCACTCGGCAGTGGCCAACAAACATCAGCCACACACATCTGCCTCACAGATAAAAAATATGTATTTGAAAGGTCTTTTTTTTCCCACTCAAACCCCATACCTAAACACACATCTGGTGGTGTGCTGGTGGGAATTGTTAAAGAGCAAGCAAAATAGATGAGAGAAATATAGATAGAAACATGCAGAGAAACAGGAGAAGAGGGAGGTCAGATACACAGACAAAGGGTGGTAGAGATGTAAAATGTGCGTGTGAAAAATGTCAGAGTGAGAATAAAGGGAAAATCTTTAATTAGCCAGCTACAGGAATTTGATTCAGCTGTGTTTAATTGGCATGAATAACGATTTAAACTGGAAAGAAGATAAGTCTTCAAAGATCTTTTATCCAAGAGGAGTCAATGCATGACGATTAGCAAGACTGCAGTTGCCTTCCTCAACAGAGCCCATTGTCGAGGAAATGAGATGGCATTTAGTAACAGCTGTTTTTAGATCAATGTGAAGCACCTGGGCATCAGGGATGTCTGTATCAGGAAACAATTCACATAAGTTAGTCAAGATGTACAATACATTAAGAAAGAATTTAGACCCATTCACATTTTCATCAGTTTGTCACGTCACAGTATTCTTCTAAAATGGCTTTTTACTGATTAGTCTGTATAACTGAGTAGTGATTGTTTTGTAAATTGTTTTATTAATACAAATCTGAAATCATTTTACCGTTTGCATCCAAACCCTATAATTAAACTGAGTATCTTATTTCAATTGATCATCCTTTTCTGCCACTCAAATTAAAGTTTTAAATAGCTTGCATGGTGGTTAGCACATTAGGGGTTTCATGTAGTTTTCTTCCCCAGTCTAAAATGTGTTGCAGGCTGATTTGCATTTCCAAACTGTCCAGTGTGGGAATAGGTGTATGGTGTGAAATTGTGTGATTTTGCAATAGGTTTGCATCCATCTAAGGAGTTATTGGTCTACGCTTCTCTGTGACTTGTTTAAAATAAGTGGTATTGGAAATAGATGAATGGATAGTGAAAAAATAATACAAAATCCTAGACATGATTAGGGAAAAATAATTACCTACTAATTAAACTACCCAGTGCATCTCAGAACAACAAATAAGACCATTTAAAGAAATTTTCTTTAGACATAAAAAAACACAGTGTTGATGCACTGGTTTCGGAAAGGCACCAACATGTTCCAAAGAGCACAGTAGCTTCAAGTTCAGAACACAAGTACTCTAGCTAGAATGATTGTTTAGAGAACAGCTTTAGTCAAACAGGTGACCAAAAACCAGTAGGATCAAACTGCAGAGTTCCTTAGATGGAGATAAAATAAGGAAAAACATCTTTGTATAACTTTTGCTAGGCTTCAGATACCTGTATCTATGTTCTGATCAAACTAAGTCTGAACTCTTTGACTGGAACGCTAAGCATTAAATCTGGATCAAACAAGGCACTGCTCATCACCTGGCCAAATCCATCCTTACAGTGAGGCACGGTCATGACAGCAACATCATGTGGATTTATATTTCAGCAGCTGGGATTTTAACTCTTGTCAGTATTAGGGAAAAGATAAACTGATCAAAGTACAGAGATATCGTTTAGAAAAAACTGTTCAAGAGAGCTTAAAATCTTTCAACACTACAATGACACACATATCCAAGACAATTCCTCAAGTATGTTACAAGTCTGGAAATGTCTCAGAGTGGCCCAGCTGGAGCTGGTACTTTAACACAGCTTAAGCCCTCTGAAGAGAAATGAAAATAGTGGAACATTGACACTCCTTATTTAAACAAATAGAGCTTGAGAAAACCTGACTGGGACCAGCTTAAAACATCACACTTTATACCTTCCATCACTGCCAATGTTCTTGAACAAAGTACTAAGTAAAGAGTCTGAATACTTGAGTAAATATGATATTTCACTTTCTTGTTTTAATTACATTTACATAACTCGTTAGAATTGTGTATTTTTGCAGAGCAGATCGATGAGGGGAAAATAAAAGATTTATCTGAATCAATTAGAGAGGCTGCCGTGTAACAGGAAAATATGAAAAGGTCAGATTACTTTCTGAAGACGCTGTGTATATAGTTGAATCAGAGGACGAATCACACCTGCTACACCATGTGTGTTTTTCTGCTATAAAATATCTAATCCAGCTAATAATGGGTTACTGTATAATTACAATTTTATGTTATACTTCATTGTTTTCTACTGTATGATGATGTCTATTACGAGTGAAGAGTAAATTATGTGATGTGATGTATATTATAAATGTATGTTATTGCAGTGGATATTATTGTTGAAATAATAACAAGGAGCATATTTACAAAGTCTTTGTGTGGGGTTCAGTACAGTGGTAATGCATAAATTTCACATACTTCATTGACACTCTGGCACTCTGGCAGGTGCTTGCCCTGCAGCTTTTTCCATTAGATTTTATTCAAAATGTTGTGGATACAACTGACACTATGATGGCAGACACAATCAAAGTCACACATTACAGGTTATACCCTAACCTGTGATCTAATTAAATGCTGATAGTCAGTACGAATTGGGGGGGACAAACTCTTTCATTTGCTCTCTTAGAAATATGAATTACCTACGTCATATATGTAGGTGGCCGAAGGAGAGAAGAAGGTATGAGGGTGTGGAGGTATAAACTGGAACCAACTTGCCCAGCAGCCTGGTCCATTTGTGTATTGCATACCTTATGCATATTATATACACCATGTGTATTCACCAGTCATGTAAAGAGGATTTTAGAAATGAATGAGCATAAAGCATTAATAATATAACGCCTGCAAACATCATTACAGTACCTTCTCCTATAGTTTAAAAAAATACACAACTCAAAATACCTTTACTAGAGATTTGGCCTATAGTAAGCTCAGCTCATATGCTGTCCATTAGTGTTTTATTCGTATTGAAATTATGATGCTTTGCTTCCACCTCATAAATTGTTTCTTTGAGGTGAAAATTCTCTTGTTTAGTTTTATAGAGCTCAGACTAATCCAGTAGTGATCAAATTTAAAAAAATATCAATTTTGCCTGAAGAAATATTATGAACTTGTGTTTATTGTATTACCAGAAGGAGTTTTCATAGTGTACAGTAGCTCTTGATTTTAATTTCCATTAATATGTTATATGTTATATATATGGATGGTGATCTCTGTTATATTTGTCAAGCTGATGATGTAGAGGGTCACCTTTTATTCCGTGTCCAAAGTTGTAAAAAAACAAAACAAAAAAAACCGCCCGCTTTTTTATCTTAATAAAGGTGACATCATGAGATATCTGCTTTAGCTTTGTGTCTGGTGCTTGTTAAGTATTCCTTGGCAAGAAATCCTACCTTCAATTACACTCCAAATTGCCGAGTTGATTTAAAAGCTATGAAAGTGTCAAGTTCTGTGATACATTTTTTTTCCATAACAATAAAACCCAGACATACTCAGAAACGAGAAGTTTAAAAAGTATTTTCCAATAAACAGAGTACAAAAGCACACAGCAGAACATTACATAAACATCATGTCCTGGCAACATCCTTGTTCACGTGTGCTTTTTAAAGCCACTCCTTAACTGAGCAGATGGGTTTCTTATTTCTTTAGATGAGCAAATACACCAAAACTGTAGTTTAGCAATGCTCAAGTTGCACAGAATGTACACTAAATACATGATATGTATAGTCAATAACTTTTGTAATATTGTAATATACTTGAGGCCACTTCTCTTTGTCAGGACTATGGTCAGGCACTACATTCCCCATCAGCTTTTGCACCTAATGGGCCCATGTCACGTTTGCCCACCTGATTCTCATTGTCACACTTGCATATAGACTGACTGTTTGCAGCACCTCTTGCCTCTTTTTTATTTTTTTTTTGTTTATGCTGGTTTTTGTACATCTGTTCCACAGTTCATGTCTTAATCTTTCTTTCCTCCTTTCCTTCCTTTTATTTTCATCGTGCTCGTTTTGAACATTTCCACTTTATTACATATTTTTGCACTTGTATTCGCTTCCCTCGTAATACATGACAACTCTTCATCTTGAGCCCCAAATCCACCAAAAAATGTGCATTATAAACATTAAACACCTTTTTTTTTTATTGAATTTGCATTTAACACTTGAGGGAAGCCCTTATTCAAAGACACTTAAAGTGATTTGTTAAAAATATATTCTTAAGCTAATACAAATAGGTCAGGCCTGAAACCACTGATTAATTCCTGTTCAAGAGGAATTACAGTAGTAATAAATTGGTATATGTGTATGACATATACCATACTTCAAAATCCTTGCATTTACATTAGTCCAAGTTGTACAACTTAAAACTAGTACAAATGAGTTCATGTACAGTAATAGCCAGAGAATAGGAGGTGATACTAAGCATAAAGGTCATAGCATAAGTCTGTGAGTCCATAATTTCTGTACTCTTGCAAATGATCTAAAGGCACATGTTTCACTCATTTTATGACTTATGGCAGGTTTTTTTGTATATCAGAGGAAGAGCGAGTTTCTACTCTTGTAGTCTTGTTTCCTTCTTTAATAATGACAGAATTAAAGGTTAATGAAAGATGTCTATGTTACTGGCATGTCCTGTCATTAATGTTAAGTTGAAGTGGTCTAATAGTACATTGTGACCTTACATAATGCAACACAAGGTTAAATATGACAATACGAGTTGTAAAAATGTGCGATATTGGCATACATCTAATGCAGTTGCACAATTTGAACACCAGAGGACTCAATTTGTACTACCCAGAGAGTTCAAATACTGTATATACAGAACATGCTGCTCACATCATCGTGTCCTTTCACAAACTTATGAAGTGTCCCGAAATTCTGATCTGAGCTCCAGATCAGAATGGCTGACAGTTGACAGCTTTTAAAAACCAGCCCTATGCTCCTCTGACTTACTGAGTATGGAAAAGAAGAACCAGAATCCAGGCATTTTAACCATCTTTGAGCTCTAATTCTATCTATAATGACACATTGTGTAGTACTATGAAGCTCATTAGGTTTCAGTTAATCATTTTTTAAGTTTTTAGGTCATAGACCTTTTATTAAATAAATACATGAAGATTTTGGAAAATGTATATATTTATTTGTGTTTTTAAGATGATGAACCTTTAGTACATTTTGTCATTTGTAACCTTAGTTCAAGTTTAATGCAAAATATATATTGTTTTGCATTGTTTAGGATGCATGTAAAACAAAATACATAAAGTACACCAATGAGGCATAACCTTATGGCCACCTGCCTAATATTGTGTTGGTCCCCCTTTTTGCTGCTGAAACAGCTCTGACCCTTCGAGCATTACCATAATTAACTTCTTCAGCAATTTGAGCAATTATCTACAGTTGCTCGTCTGTTGGATTGGATCACATAGACCAGCCTTTGCCCCCCACATGCATTAATGAGCCTTTGCCGGTTCACCACTGTTCCTTTATTGAATCACTTGTGATAGATACTGACCACTGCAGATGGGGGACATCCCACAAGAGCTTCAGTTTTGTAGATGCTCTGACCCAGTCGTCTAGACATCGCAATTTGGCTCTTGTCGAACTTGCTCAAATCCTTATGCTTGCCCATTTCATCTGCATACAACACATCAACTTTGAGTACTAAATGTTCACTTGCTGCCTAATAATATTCCACCCACTAACAGGTGCCATGATGAAGAGATAATCAGTGTTATTCACTTCACCTGATATAATGTTATAATGTCATAACGTTATGCCTGGAATAAATAAAAACAAGAGTTTTATTAATTTTTCTGCCATTCCTCCAATTCAAATTTTGTTCAAAATATTGTTGAATTGTGAGTCTATTGTTACTCAAATTGAATCTTTAATTAAGATAAAATAGGAAATTTCCCCACTGTGGGATGAATAAAGGTATATCTTATCTTAAGTTGTGTCAAGAACAATATAAAAGCTGTTTTGGGGTATTAAACCCATGTGAAATTTAATTAGCACATTTCACATTCCTAGTGTAATCTTTTGGCAACACTTTGGAGCTTGGCTTTTATTATATGCTAAGCAGATCATTATTGCTTTCACCAATTCACATAAATAAACGTAATAAATATTTTTATTGACAGCATCGGTAATTAGGCAGTCATTTTGTTTTGGTCTCTCCTAGCATTTAAACCACTCCATCCACGCAATGTGAAGCTAACGTCAGTGGAGAAGGGCTTAAAGGTGACATGGGACCCACCTAATGAGTTGGATGGTCGTCCAGTGGATCGATACAGTATCGGCTACGGCAAATCCATGCGGTCTTTGCGAGTCATCAAAGTGGACAAGGACCGCCGCTCCGAGGTACTAGAGGATGTAGGTAAGGTGGCTAGATGTTACATTACTGGCTGTAAATTTGACAGTCAGTAGTCACGCAAAGATGTAAATGAAATGCAAGTGTTAAATGCATGAGAACAGCATGCATCTGTCTAATTTGCACGGTGTGTGTGTGTGTGTGTGTGTGGTGGTGTGGTGCGTGTGTGTTAGAGCCTGGAGTCCTGCACTTTCTCAAGATCAGTTCTGAGAATGAGGAGGGAATGAGTAAACCAGTCTACAGAGCAGAAACTCCAGGAGGTATGTTTGTGTGAGTGTGTGTGTGTGTGTGTGTGTGTGTGTGTGTTTTATGTGTATGCATGTGAAAGTATGAGAGAGCTTTCCATTGTTTACTATTACTGTTGTTATAGGTCTTGTTTTTATCACAAAAGCTATGACGTTTTTGTGCATGTTTAATTGACTGCATTCTGGACCTCACAAAAATACATTCGTGTTTTTTTAATGGTCAATGTATCTCAAGTCTGTTATATGAACGTTTTTACACATCCGAGTGACTACACTGATATATCACCATTTTTAATATTCCATGGTCAATCAACATTTCAGCAGAGTCCTAATGTGGCTAAATGTAGCTTTTGATCTTTTACATAAAAAATATTTATAACTTTATTGCCTCCCTGCTTATTCTTAATCTGCCTTTAATACCAGAGTGTGTGACTAATAAAATGACACACACTTGAGCATGCTACAGAATAAAATCTGTTCAGTCTGCATTTCTAATTATTCCATTCCCCTCTATTATTGGCCGTCCTCAGAATTTGGAATTGCACTCCTCCATAAAAAGCCAATAGCCAAGCTTTGTTTTCAGACCCGAAGCCGAAATCAAGGCCTTGTGTTGTGGCAGCTTGTCACCCATCCAATGCATGCCACATAAATCTCAAAATTATTTCCTCTCCTTCCTCTGACAAACAAGATCCATGTGCAGAGCTCCATTTGAACACTCATAGACCAGACACAATAAATAAGTACACAATTAACTGCTGTGTGCAGGCCGTAAATTTCTCAATCGAAACTTTTTTAATTTCATAGTTCAAGTTTGGATGAATGTTAGACAGCATATTCTCATAGTTTGTGAGTTTAACTCTGGACATAATTGGAACATAATAAGTCAGCATTGTTGTAAATGAAACTGAAAAGAATGGATTTTCTTTTCTCATTACAGGTGGGGAGTGGGTAAAACTTGATGGTTTTGCTGTTGAAGGTGGTTCTTCTGCAAACGGCTCCTCACCAGGTAGGATTTTATACAATCTACTCATTATTTTCATTAACTTATGTCAGTTCTGCAAAGAAAATGGCACTTTTACGTAAGATATTTAGTAGATGTGAGAAGCAATGACATAGGAAGGAAACATGCATCAGACTATAAACTGTTTATCCAGTATCTTTCACCAACTGTGGCATAAAGAAACCACACCATAATTAATTCTGGGAAAAATATGAAGTTTTCAGATTACAGAATTCAGTGTTTTCACTACAGCAGAGTTTTTATCTGGTGAATTGTTGGGGTTGGGCAAGAAATGCGTTTGGAATCTTTTTGGAATGTATTTCCCTCCAGATAGAGAAAGGTATGTTTGGCTGGAGAACAGATACTGCCCTACATAATATATATCTTATATATATATAATCTAAGACGATCATAATACTTATAGATTCATACTCATCACAAACACAGAAAGCACACTGGAATCTTGCAGGATTAGATTTTGTAGGAGTGAAAATAACAGCCATCTAAAGCTATGGTTTTTCACATGATATTATATATGTGATAACAATTGATTTATAGCTTAGCTTGAATAAGATATAACTGTGGTCAAATGGGCAACTTGTATACTTTTAGCTACAAAATATGGTGGTTTATTAGCTCATAGTTTTATTTTTACACTTTGTGGACAGAGCATTTTACTGCATGTCATACTCTGTATGTATGTGTATGTGACAAATAAAATTTGATTAGATTTGATTTGAAGTATACGAACACCAGGCCATTACACCAATATGTGTCTTTTTTTAAAACCATGAGCATTAAAACTAAGTTGGCCCTTCATCTACTTTTTTGGAACTCTTTTCACTAGATGTCTGGGCCTTGGGATTTGTTTCAGTCACATTTCACATTCACATTTCAGTCACAGAAGCATTAGTAATGTCAGCTGAGAAGGTCTGGTGTGTATTCTGTGTTCCAGTTCAACCAAAGGTGTTGAGTAGCATAATATACAGATTTTACATCAGTAATGCTTTTTTTCCCCAGAGAGGGATAGTGCTTTGAGAGATGTACCAGAGCACATGGGCAGCAACGTGAGCATGGACGCTATTGTACTGCATTTCTGAAGATTTTCTTATATGGGTTCAATAAAATAATATTCCAAATTTCCATTTACTTGGCACCTAATATTAAACTGTATACTTTGCAAATGCAATGTTTGTATTGAACATCATTGCTTAATGCCACTGCTTATTAAGTTTTAATTTGATTTGATCATTATGTGACTGCCATCACAATCACATACTAAATACTAAAGTATTTTGATATTAACTATGCCAAAAAGCTCTGTAGTAAAATGTCTCTGAATTGGTGGCTATAAAAGGCCAAAACTTCCAGATGCTGTAAATAAGGTTTTCTGTGCAAGCGTCATTTACTATATTTCTTTGGCCCTAGAGATAAACATATTAGTTTCACAGTTTCAGCATTTTATTAAGCTGGCTTATTTCAATCTAAACTGTAAGAGTTTTACCTTTGTCATGGTAAATGGAAGGAATTTGTCTAAATAAACCAAATGACAGTAGTTTCCTTTACTCCCAGGAGTAAATGAGGTAAAAGAGAATCAAAACAGAAGGTTGTAGTAGCACTTTGGGTGCTTTGTCAGATAGAGTTACTGCTTTTAGTCTCCAAATACCTTTGGAATTGTATGAAGGCAGCAATAAATACACTTCTATTGCACTTAGTATATTATTACCCCCTTTTTTTGGGATATTTAGCGTCTCTTAGTGGATACATTTGCTACAGCAGGATCCAATTATGTCAGATTATTTAGATTTAAAAGATAAAGCAAAGCTTAGAGAAAAGATAAAGCGATAACATTGAAAAAGACTGAGTTAAAAGAGATTGTTCTGCATCTGATTGACGTCTGTGGCATTGGCATTGCCTTAGCATTCCAAATATGCTGACTCAGTACTGTTGTAGATTTGTCTTGGAAATGCCATGGTGTTGCCATAACATTGCACTCTAATCTCTGTCTAGCTGGGAGCAAGTAAGAGATATACGTAAGTTAATGTCTGTCTGTGTCAGAGTGCATTGGGTTCAGTTTACTTTTGAAATGCAATGTTTTAAAATAATTTTTTTTTAAATATCTTTAATATTTTCCAGTATTTTAAATGAATACAATTAGAATTCGAAAATCCCTAAAATAATCAATGGATTTCTTTTCTCAGCCATTAACTAATGACAGACATAAACTGAAATAGGAAATGGGTTAGTTTGTGTTTTATCAAATTGGAAACTGAAAACTAAATGTATCTATTATCTCTCTTATCCTGTTATTGCCTTTCAGTTGTGTGATGTATTCACCAAATTACGTGTTGCTTAACTATTGGCGAAAATGACATGTAGGAATTCTTAATTGGTCCTTTCAGTAAAACCAGGTGTGAACACACACTGAGAGCCAGGCCCTGTGAAGTCAGCTAAGTTCACATATAGCTGGACTCTGTCAGCTGCTCTTGCCCCTAGAGATGGCCAGTTCATCCAGCACCTGCCAGAAAGCAAGAAGGAATGCAGTGAGGTGCATACTATAAAAGCCCTTACAAAGGGAAGAGTATGTCATTGGGGAAAGTAAGAAACAAAGAAACAGATGGCAAGAGAGGGAGAGGCTTTTACTCTATACTGAATGATGTGTGAGCCCGGTTTAACTGCATTGCCTAAATACTTGACTTTAAAGGAGAAGATTACGGGTGATATCGTTCATCTTCAATAACCAATTTATCGTGGTCAGGGTCGTGGTGCATCTGGATTCAAGCCCAGAAGTAGTATATATGAGGACGCCAGTCGATCATAGGGCAACATCTACAAACATTTACAAACTCACTTACCCGTAGAGACAATGTAATGTATTCAATTCATCTACTGCCCTGTTTTTGAAAGTGGAAAGAAACTAAAGAACCCACATGAAATCCAAATGGACAGGGAGAATATGTAACTTGAGCTCAGAATTAAACTAGGAACTTTGGAGCTGTGAAGTGTCAGTGCTACCTACTGCACATCATGCCACTATTAAGGGTAATAGTTACTAAAACAACTGGCCCTAGATAATTTCAAAATACCTACAGTACATGATGGTAAAATCATTGCCGCTATTCAAGTGTCTTTCCAAAAAGTATAGACTCTTTCTTTACTTTAGTACAATAATTTTTTTATGGGTCTAGTAATGTACCTTCAGCAACTGTGCCAGAGTGAATATGTTGAAATGTTGCCTATTAGAAAGTGAGACAGAATGGAAAAATGGTCCAGAATTAAACCAAAGTCCTCTAGCTAGTATGAACAGAATGATTTCAACTCACATTCATCTCTCTCCCTCTTTCTCTCTATCTATCTTTCTCTCTTTCTCACTTCATCTCTCTCACACACAATTTTTCCTTCTCTTCTTCCAGACCTGTTTCTCCAACGAGAACCCATTCACCCCAATTGCAGCGATAGCACATACATTTATGTCCTTTTTAATGTAAAAAAATTTTTTTCTGATATTTACTGTACAAAAAGTATAAATGATAATTTTAATAGATACTGTAGTTGGCATAGAAAAATAATAATGTGAAGATGAAGAAGTAGAAGATATAGAAAACTTTCTAAAACAGCTGAAAGGAGACTCCATCATGTAGTTCAGTAGTGCAGAAAAAACACTCAATGATCCAGAGAAAAAGCACTCAATGACAAAATTTTGTCCGCTTCTGACCAATCCAAAATGTCTCTTCATAACAGTCAGCCTAATGTTGCTTGAGGAACCCTTGATTAAGATGTATTATTTTGATTACAAGCTGCAATCAACCCTCAAAATTCAGTGACACTGTGTATACTGATAAACGGACACAAGACTGCAGTCTATCATCTGTGACTGATTACTGAGGAAGACAGAGGAAAAGCCCAGGGGGATGTTATTCATTACACTGTCTGTGATTTTTAGACTGCACCGCATTGAGAAGAGAGAGCAAAAAGTAGGACACAGAAGAGAAATGGGAGAGAAATTCATTCTTTGACAGAAAGAGAGGAAAAACTGCCTGCCTGTCTGCTGGCCAAGTTCAGTCATATGGGGAATAACACTAAAAAAACAACGAAAAGGAAGTGAGGGAGCAGAGGAGTGTGTGGTCCTGAATGGCTATAAGCATTGGATAAGCATGAATTACTAAACTCTCTCTACATTCTGCAAACTTTTTTTCTAAGACTAATGATCACATTTGTTTGCTTCAAGTATTAATAAACATTTTTAAGCCAAAGTATGACATACACAGGCAAATTGATGCCACATTAAAAACAATCTAACAACAGATCAGCTACAGAAAGTCACGAAGGTCTTAAAGTTAATGAATAACATCGTATAAATGGTCTTTATCCTAAATTGTTGTCTTTTATGTTCTCACAACAGACTGATTTATGTCATTTCTGAGGAATGAAACATTTGAGCTTAAAAAGTTGAAAGACTCATTATGTATTTACACACCAATTATTTACACAGGTGCATCTGAATAAATTAGAATGCCGTGGAAAAGTTTATTTATTTCAGTAAATCAACTCAAATTGTGAAACTCGTATATTAAAAAAGATTTAATGCACAAAGACTGAAGTAATTTAAGTCTTTGGTTTTAATTGTGATGATTTTGGCTCACATTTAACAAAAACATAACAATTGACCTCATCTCAAAAAATCACCATATGGTAACCAATCAGTTAATTAACTCAAAACAAATGCAAAGGTTTCCTGAGCCTTTAAATGGTCTCTCAGCTTGGTTCACTAGGCTACACAATCATGGGGAAGACTGTTCATCTGACAGTTGTCCAGAAGACAATCATTGACACCCTTCACAAGGAGGGTAAGCCACAAACATCTATTACTAAAGAAGCTGCTATTCACCGAGTGCTGTATCCAAGCATGTTAAGAGAAAGTTGAGTGGAAGGAAGAAAAAGATTCACAGCCAACCGAGCAAAATCAATTCAAGAATTTGGGTGAACTTCACAAGGAATGGACTGAGGCTGGGGTCAAGGCATCAAGAGCCACCACACACAGACATGTCAAGGAATTTGGCTACAGTTGTTGTGTTTCTCTTGTTAAGCCATTCCTGAACCACAGACAACGTCAGAGGCACTAAAGGGAAGAAGAACTGGACTGTTGCCCAGTGGTCCAAAGTCCTCTTTTCAGATGGGAGCAAGTTTTGTATTTCATTGGAAAACCAAGGTCCTATAGTTGGGAGGAAGGGTGGAAAAGCTTATAGCCCAAGTTGCTTGAAGTCCAGTGTTAATTTTCCAAAGTCTGTTATGATTTGGGGTGCAATGTCATCTGCTGGTGTTGGTCCACTGTGTTTTTAAAAACCAAAGTCACTGCACCTGCTTCCATCTCCTGACCAGCTTTACAGGGAGTGCAGAATTATTAGGCAAATGAGTATTTTGACCACATCATCCTTGTTATGCATGTTGTCTTACTCCAAGCTGTATAGGCTGAAAAGCCTACTACCAATTAAGCATATTAGGTGATGTGCATCTCTGTAATGAGAAGGGGTGTGGTCTAATGACATCAACACCCTATATCAGGTGTGCATAATTATTAGGCAACTTCCTTTCCTTTGGCAAAATGGGTCAAAAGAAGGACTTGACAGGCTCAGAAAAGTCAAAAATAGTGAGATATATTGCAGAGGGATGCAGCAGTCTTAAAATAGCCAAGCTTCTGAAGCGTGATCATCGAACAATCAAGCGTTTCATTCAAAATAGTCAACAGGGTCGCAAGAAGCGTGTGGAAAAACCAAGGCGCAAAATAACTGCCCGTGAACTGAGAAAAGTCAAGCGTGCAGCTGCCAAGATGCCACTTGCCACCAGTTTGGCCATATTTCAGAGCTGCAAAATCACTGGAGTGCCCAAAAGCACAAGGTGTGCAATACTCAGAGACATGGCCAAGGTAAGAAAGGCAGAAAGTCGACCACCACTGAACAAGACACACAAGCTGAAACGTCAAGACTGGGCCAAGAAATATCTCAAGACTGATTTTTCTAAGGTTTTATGGACTGATGAAATGAGAGTGAGTCTTGATGGGCCAGATGGATGGGCCCGTGGCTGGATTGGTAAAGGGCAGAGAGCTCCAGTCCGACTCAGACGCCAGCAAGGTGGAGGTGGAGTACTGGTTTGGGCTGGTATCATCAAAGATGAGCTTGTGGGGCCTTTTCGGGTTGAGGATGGAGTCAAGCTGAACTCCCAGTCCTACTGCCAGTTTCTGGAAGACACCTTCTTTAAGCAGTGGTACAGGAAGAAGTCTGCATCCTTCAAGAAAAACATGATTTTCATGCAGGACAATGCTCCATCACACACGTCCAAGTACTCCACAGCGTGGCTGGCAAGAAAGGGTATAAAAGAAGAAAATCTAATGATATGGCCTCCTTGTTCACCTGATCTGAACCCCATTGAGAACCTGTGGTCCATCATCAAATGTGCGATTTACAAGGAGGGAAAACAGTACACCTCTCTAAACAGTGTCTGGGAGGCTGTGGTTGCTGCTGCACGCAATGTTGATGGTGAACAGATCAAAACACTGACAGAATCCATGGATGGCAGGCTTTTGAGTGTCCTTGCAAAGAAAGGTGGCTATATTGGTCACTGATTTGTTTTTGTTTGGTTTTTGAATGTCAGAAATGTATATTGGTGAATGTTGAGATGTCATATTGGTTTCACTGGTAAAAATAAATAATTGAAATGGGTATAAATTTGTTTTTTGTTAAGTTGCCTAATAATTATGCACAGTAATAGTCACCTGCACACACAGATATCCCCCTAAAATAGCTAAAACTAAAAACTACTTCCAAAAATATTCAGCGTTGATATTAATGAGTTTTTTGTGTTCATTGAGAACATGGTTGTTGTTCAAATTAAATCCTCAAATAAAATTAATCCTCAAAAATACAACTTGCCTAATAATTCTGCACTCCCTGTATAGAGATGCTGATTTAATTTTCAAGCAGGATTTGGCACCTGTCCACACTGTCAAAAGCACCAAAAGTTGGTTAAATGACTATGGTGTTGGTGTACTTGACTGGCCAGCAAATTCACCAGACCAGAACCACATAGAGATTCTATGGAGTATTGACAAGAATGCAGATGAGCTTAAAGCCCACTGACAAAGAAACAGGGCTTCCACACCACCTCAGCAGTGATCACCTCCATGCCACATCAAATTGAGGCAATAATTAAAGCAAAAGGAGCCCCTACCAAGTATTAAGTACATATACAATAAAATAACATAATTTCCAGAATTTCCAAAATGTTTTTAATTGGTCTTATGAAGTATTCACATTTTTTAAGATAGTGAATATTGTTGAGTTTTTGTTAAATGTGAGCCAAAATCATCACACTTAAAAGAACCAAAGACTTAAACTACTTCAGTCTGTGTGCATTGAATTTATTTATTACACAACTTTCACAATTTCAGCTGAATTACTGAAATAAAGCAACTTTTCCACGACTAATTAATTTATTGAGATGCACGCACACACACGCATATGTATATATAATATTTCTTTTTCCGTGTATAATTTTCTTTGTTTCTTCTTATTTGAACTAAAATAAAGCAAAACAAGAACTCTAATGCCAGCATTGTCTCTTGTTAGGTAGGAGGTCACCTGAACTCTCCTCTAGGATAAGCACTCGCCCTACAAATCAAAGAGTGTTACGTCAGAGAGCCCCTCAGTCTTCTGCAGGACCTGAGGCTCCACAAAGAGGCGGACACCTGCCTATCCGCTCTCAAAGCAAACCTAGGGTGGACCTCAGTCAGCCCCAAGCTGACCAGCGCAATGCTAAACCTAAACTAGGTGAAGACAAGAGGCATCTTCTGAGAACAATACCTTTATTACTTAGATTTAGATTTTAATCTAGCAGCTTGTATGCTTTGATAGTTAACTAGTATAGTTTGCAAACAATTTAGTATTCAAATGCATGTTCAGTTTGTAAATAGCATGCTGTATATAATGATACATGGATGTATCTGATATTTTCCTCTATTTGTAGCATCTGAGTCCATCTATGTGGTGTCACTGCAGGGACAGAAGAACGTGCCAGCAAGCAAGATTGTCCATACAGAAATACCTCCTCCAGGTAGAGTTTGTTATTGTAGCTCAGTATAAGAAAGTTATATCTGGCATTTATTTTTTATATCGCTTAACTACTTGAACATCACTGATGGATACGTCCCTGTTGTGTCATTTCTTTCCCAAATGTCTGGTATTATACTAGAAATACAGTTTTCCAAAATCCTAATAGTACATTTGCTTTAATGTGGTTAACAACATATCTGGCAGCAACATATACAGACTTGATGAATTAACATTCAGGTTCATTTGCACTAACAGTTACATCTGCTACATAAGACTAATAATAAAAATACAGGTAGAGTCCAGGTTTACTGTACTCACTGCTTTTACAATATATAAATATAATATAAATATATAAATGGCCCATTACCTATGTATAAAAAGCTAATATTAAAATAGCAATACCATTAAATATTACTGGCCAAGCCAAATAGAACCTTAAAAAATAGTAATTAAGCTAACATTGGATATGTCAATTTTTAACAATCGTTTAAAAAAAATTTAATTCATACGTGTCTCCGGATTTGAAATTAATTTTCAGTAAATTAAAATGTGCATATCTTCATAATAAAGTTTTTTCAACTTGTAATTTTTAAACTTCAAAGTCACACAGTCCTGGACATTTATGGAGAGCATTATAATATCAAGGTCATGACACTACATAAGTAACACACGCTTTTACATAAGTATTTTTAAATGCTCAAAGCCCTGTGCATTTAATGCTGATATACTGTAATGATATGACACTATAGCCTGTCTTTTGGGAAATCAAGTATTTAATTATTAAACATGTTTATTAGAGCAAGAAGATGTAGAGGAGGTGGAAGACATCGCAGTGAGGATTCTGTCTCCCCAGTCTGTTGCAATCACATGGGTGGATCCACTTGTCAAGAAACAGAAAAGTATTCCTGAAGGTACCAGGTAAGAAACATGTCAGGTGGGTATTGGAATAACTTGACTGATGCATAGTTTACATTACTTTGTGTTATAAGGGAGAGTGTCTAATAAGAAAGTATGGAACAATTTGAGATGGATATTTGCTGTCATAATAAATGTCCCTTTCTTGTAGGCAATATACTGTGAGGTATAGGGAGAAGGGAGAGTCTGCTCGCTGGGAATATAAGGAGACCTTACAGAGGCGACTTGTGATTGAGAGACTCTCTGCTGATGGAATGTATGAATTCTCTGTTCGAATCACTCAGGGAGACCAGCATGGAAAATGGAGTGTATCCGTATTCCAACGGACACCTGAGTCAGGTATGGATTACCCAGAATCTTTATTATGAAAAAGCACCAATTACATACTAGCTGTTTGATATATGATTAATTTTTTGCAAGCCAACTTTTGTTTAACACACAGACACACAAACACACACTCAACACTCTAAAGACTAAGGAGCTCATCGTGGACTTTCGGAAATCTAACAGCAGGAGACATTTCTCAGTCTACATCAATGAAACTGAGGTAGAGCGAGTCTCCAGCTTTAAATTCTTGGGAGTTCACATTTCTGAGGATCTGTCCTGGCACCAGAACACTTCATCTCTGGTTAGAAGGGCACAACAACGCCTCTACTTCTGAAGGAGTCTCAAGAAAGCTCATCTGTCCCCAGAAATTCTAAAGAGTTTTTAACCACTGCACCATCGAGAGCATCCTGACCAACTCCTTCACTGTATGGTATGGAGGCTCCACTGTGTGTGAACGTAAAGCCCGGCCAAGGGTGTTTTAAATCGCCCAACGCATCACTGGCACCCAACTACTTGCCATTGAACACATTCACCACAGTAGATGTCTGTGCAGAGCTCACAACATCATCAAGGACTCCCCACATCCCAGTTACAAACTGCTTAACCTCCTTCCATCAAGAAGGAGATACAGGAACATACACACCAGAACCAGCAGGTTCAGGGACAGCTTTTTTCCATCCACCATCACCCTACTGAACTCTAAATTACACCATTAGATCATTGTAAAAACACCCTATATAACTTCTGTACAATTAAACATGCAATGTACATATTACATACTGTATTACGTGTATCTATATATACATTAAGTGTATCTATATATACCTTACCGTACATTCTGCCTAATATTTCACAGTGTATTTGTGTATATATATATATCATATATGTCATCCTCTCCTTAATACAGCGCAGTCGCCCTGTCCCATGTGCAGAAAAACACCCCCAAAGCATGATGCTACCACCCCCATGCTTCACAGTAGGGATGGTGTTCTTGGGATAGTACTCATCATTCTTCTTTCTCCAAACACATTTAGTGGAATTATGTCCCAAAAGTTCTATTTTGGTCTCATCTGACCACATGACTTTCTCCCATGACTCCTCTGGATCATCCAAATGGTCATTGGCAAACTTGAAACATGCCTGGACATGTGCTGGTTTAAGCAGGGGAACCTTCCGTGCCATGCATGATTTCAAACCATGACGTCTTAGTGTATTTCCAACAGTAACCTTGGAAACGGTGGTCCCTGCTCTTTTCAGGTCATTGACCAGCTCCTCCCATGTAGTTCTGGGCTGATTTCTCACCTTCCTTAGGATCATTGAGACCCGACGAGGTGAGATCTTGCATGGAGCCCCAGTCCGAGGGAGATTGACAGTCTTGTTTAGCTTCTTCCATTTTCTAATGATTGCTCCAACAGTGGACCTTTTTTACCAAGCTGCTTGGCAATTTTTCTGTAGCCCTTTCCAGCCTTGTGGAGGTGTACAATTTTGTCTTTAGTGTCTTTGGACAGCTCTTTGGTCTTGGCCATGATAGTAGTTGGATTCTTACTGATTGTATGGGGTGGACAGGTGTCTTTATGCAGCTAACGACCCCCAAACAGGTGCATCTAATTTAGGATAATAAATGTAGTGGAGGTGGACATTTTAAAGGCAGACTAACAGGTCTTTGAGGGTCAGAATTCTAGCTGATAGACAGGTGTTTAAATACTTATTTGCAGCTTTATCATACAAATAAATAGTTTAAAAATCATACATTGTGATTTCTGGATTTTATTTTTTTAGATTATGTCTCTTACAGTGGACATGCACCTACGATGACAATTTCAATATTTTATTATATATACAGTACAGACCAAAAGTTTGGACACACCTGCTCATTCAAAGAGCTTTCTTTATTTTCATGACTATGAAAATTGTAAAGTCACACTGAAGGCATCAAAACTATGAATTAACACATGTGGAATTATATACATAACAAAAAAGTGAACTGAAAATATGTCATATTGTAGGTTCTTCAAAGTAGACATCAAGAGAATGCGAAGAGTGTGCAAAGCAGTAATCTAAGCAAAAGGTGGCTACTTTGAAGAACCTACAATATGACATATTTTCAGTTGTTTCACACTTTTTTGTTATGTATATAATTCCACATGTGTTTATTCATAGTTTTGATGCCTTCAGTGTGACTCTACAATTTTCATGGTTATGAAAATGAGAAAACTCTTTGAATGAGAAGTTCAAAGAGTTCAAAGATCATAATAAAAAATCATGAGGAACACTCAAGTTCTAGAGTAAAATCCTTGTATTGCTCCTTGTCTTTGGCCATGTATACTTTTCTTCAATTATGACCTTATCATCTTGCATCTAAATCTACAGCACCCTCTGGCCCTCCTGAGAACTTTGAGGTGACACCACTTAGAGGGAAAGGCACAGCGGTCACTGCTACATGGGATCCACCTGAAGAACCCAATGGTAAACTCAGAGGTGAGACGTACAGTGACTTCTGTTTATAATATAATACTTTTTTTAAGGTTTAGTCTGTGATGAGTATAGCCAGCCTTCTAAAGGAAATCGCTATGAAAAGTTATACTAGTATTTTTACAAGTTACGAATAAAAATAAATAAAATTTCCTGTTAATTAAGTCCTGTTTTCTATTAGTCAATTAATCCTGTCAAAATATAAAAGAACATTTGTATATTTCTGTGTTTTTGTTTTTTTCCAGAATATATACTGTCCTATGCTCCAGCTCTGAAACCCTTTGGAGCAAAGTCATTAACATACCGTGGTAGTGTTACCTCAGCCACCATTGATGGGCTGACACCTGGGGAACGATACATCTTTAAAATTCGTGCATCTAACAGGAAAGGGCAAGGACCACAATCTAAAGCCTTGAGTGTTGCAATGCCAGGATGTAAGTAAAAAAATTATCTCCTTCTGATTTTATTATTTTAAAATAAGCGGACTATAAGCCGCTACTTTTTTCCCACGTTTTAAACCCTGCGGCTTAAACAACGAAGCAGCTAATTTATTAATTTTTCCTGGGTTTTTCCCCGTTTTACAAACTTCAAGCCAAAAAATAGACCCATAACATTAGACTAATTACATTTCCGAACAGAAACGAAAAAAACACACCTCACCTGTGTTCTGAGCTGCATGGCATCGGCACGGCAATTTTTAAACGCACGACGATGCCAAAAGATAAACTCTCGAGAGAAATAGTTGAGTAGTTGAAATAGTGAAAGGAAGGAGGAAGACAGTAAACAATGACTTTCTTGGTAGGCTACTGTTTAGATACAAGCCGTTGTAGCGTGTTGAGTCTGGGTGAAGGGAGAGCTCACTAACTCCAGTTACAACAAAAATCATATAAGCACAGACAGGTTTCCA
>MU570217.1:617922-645997 GCA_024362625.1 Silurus asotus | reverse complement strand
AAGGCGTTTTTTTTTTTTTTTTTTTTTTGGCAACAGCGTTATGGGTTAGTCAAAGAAACTTAGAAATGAGCTTTAGAAAATAATAAGGACATATTTCTCCGTCTTGACACATGCAGTAATAGCGTAAAAATGCGGCGGCAGGCTATTCCCAAAATGCCGCTCTGCTCTTAAAGGTGCCACAACATATTTCAACCGTTACACCGTGTAACAGACACTTTCTTTCGTTAAAAGCCTGTGTAAAGTTCATTAGTTTCAGTGTAGACTTATTTATGTTCAAAATAAAAATCTTTGTCAAATTCAGTGGGTGCAGCTTATATATGGGTGCGCTTAATATTCCGGAAATGACGGTAACCACTTTAGGGTTAGAAAGGTTACCTTCTCGGGTACTAGAAGGTAGAAGGTATAACTAAAATAAAATATCACACTGCAATGTCAATCATGATTATTGTGCTAAAAGCAAAGGGATATACTAAGATTTAGTGTGTTCAAAAGTCACATCAATATTTACAGTGAAAAGTACAGCAGGCTTTTTTAGGCTATTAAAATGACTTGTGTCTAAAATCTTGCATCTGGATTGGATTTTGTTTTTTTATTTTTTTTTATTTGCCCTAATGACAAATGTGGAGACTTTGGGGTTTAAATTTTTTATTTATTAATTTAAGATATCATACTGCAATAACATATAATATAAAACCACAGGTGCTATAAGACGAGATGAAAGTTAAAAATGAGGTTTAAATTAATAAACTATATACTCTTCTATATACTATAAACTTATAAATTACAGTGAACAGTGCCTACTGAACAGAGCTTCATGAAATTCTACCATGTGCATGCACTGTAGACATTTCCTGTTCAGATTATTCACACTTATCAGTTAATAAATAAAATAATTACAATGCTATAATTTAGATTGTGTTAATCTTCAAGAAACAACATTTTGTTAAATATAATTTTAAGTAGATATAGTTTATTTTATAAGTTTATTATTATCATGTAAAATGTTTCTACTCTTTGTTGCCAGCCAGTAGTACTGCCTCACGACATTCCATCCAGTCCAAAAGCCCCTCCAGAACATCTGCATCTGATTCCTTAGAAGATCAGGATACAGAAGACACAAAAGAATCTGATACCCATACCATTACTTCTCCACCCACAAACAAGAAGTCTCGCCCTCTTTCTCAAACACGGTCTTATCACAGCATTTTTTCATCTTTAAGAGGCTCTGTCAGGAATTCAGGTACCAACTCTAGGACAACTGTCAGCCGTGATAAAGAACATGAAGAGGAGACACCAACAGACACTCCCAAAGAAGATGAAGAAACGGCAAATGAAGCTGTAGAAGATACGCAACCTGAAAATACTAACAATGTTCCATCAAAAACCGAGAATGATGAACAACAGAAAGTTTCAACTGCAGCTAAGGAATCAAGCCCTATTCTCAGAGGTTCATTACCCAAAACTCATTCCTTCCCTTCAAAGTCATTGACACCTCGCACACCCTCTGTTGCCAATACCGGACGTATAAGACGACCACCTTTTAGTACTTCGGGGACACGGTCAAGGTTTCAGAAAGGAACATCTTCCAGTTTACCCAACAGCCAGGACTCAGTGGTCCCAAAGACAGTCCACACTAGCTTATATCCAGAAGATAAGGTTGGTACTAGTGTAGCAAAATCTTTCACCCCATCACCTCAGGAAACTAAGATGGAAACAGAAAGAGAGTCAATATCTTCATCATTGTCAGTGCCATTGTCATCAGCAGGGACAGGTAGAGTGTCTAGCCCAGCAAGTCATGCAAGTAAATCAGGGCTTGGCCCTTTTTATCCGAATGGAAGGAGAATAACGCAAGCTAATGGTCACAGATATCAAACAAGACAAAAAACATCTGTAAGCTCAGCTGCTTTATCACAGCCTTCAACAGTATCAAGTACTGATGAGCAGGATACCCACCCAACCAGCATCTTGGACACAAAACATGACAGTAAAAATGACCACAAAATGAAAGTTAAAAATAAAGACACACCTTCCTCTTTTCAGTATACCACTCGTGTTCCCCCTACAATAAAAGTAGAAAAGGCACAGAATCTTGATAACAATAATTATAAAGACAAGACTGTTAACAGTTATTTGCCTTCATCTCAGATTCCTTCTACACAAAGCCCAGGACATGGTTCCTCTGTATCCAATAGAAATTCCAGGATAGTAGTTGGAAGTAGTCAAAGAAAAGATGGCAGGGTCCCCTGGAGCAGGACAGCTTCCTCTGTAGGAGCAGGAAGGCCAATTCTGAGAGGAATGCCAAATAATCCATCAGTTTCAGGAGAGCATGTCAATGGTAAAATCAAAACACCCCCAACAACCAACACCAGTAAACATTTGGTTAACCCTAACCTTGTAAAGCCCACTGTAAACAGCAGGCATGAACCCCCAAGCAATGGACAGACAACTTCCAATGATCACATACACAAAGAAGAAACAGGTTCAAGTAATGATCACAAACATGATTATCTCTCTGAGGTCAGCAAAGAAACTCATGATATTGGAAATAAGAATTCAGAACCAACTGCTTCCTCCAAAACAGTTGTCTCAGATGTTAAAGATATTCAACAGTCTGGTCAAACTTTAGAGGATAGCTCTCACTCATCCTATACAACTCTCACTAGACTTGGTTTGGGTTCAAATGGAAAGGTTCGTTCTGCTCTGCTGAACAGTCGACTGAATGAGTTACTGTTGCGTGGTAAATTACAGACAGTACCAAATAAACCACAGGGATCTGCTCCTAAACAAACACCCATATCACCAACCACTTCAACTGCTTCATCCTCTTCTCCCTCCCAGAACATGGAACACAAAGCTTCAACTGCAGATCAAGACACAGGTGCTAGGCAAAATGCTAATGTAAGATCAACTATTGGATCAGCCTCACATTCATCCCTGAGTAATCCTGCTACCGATCAAAATTCTGGTGGCGATAAACCAACTGATATTAAAACCCCCTTAGCAGTTCCAGCTAGAAATCCAGTGGTGAGATCACGCTACCCAAGCAGATCTGACAAACATTTCAGAGGAAAAACCCCACTCAGCATTCACAAACCTAGTTATGTGCAAGGTAAACTTAATTTAAATTCACAAATATTGTTTAATTAATAGCTACTTTTAATGAACGTGTAAAGTTACAGTGTTTTTATTTGCTTGTGCAGGCAAGAATGGACGACCAAATCTTACAGCTACAAATGGCAAAATTGTATCTACATCAAATGAAAATACAAAAGGAAATGGAGTCAAATATATTACAGGCCCTGATGGAGCCAGATGGGTGTGTTCACATTAATAATCGTTGTAAGGAATGATATTACACATATAACCAGGCTTTAGAAACAACTTTAGGAAAGTCTAAACATTATCTTAAGGGATATCTTTATGTTGTGGCTTAGGTCCTGCCAAGTGTCTTTTTTAATCTTTCTCATGTATTTACAGTGAATGTACCCTCCCTTAGGTTGTAGATCTGGATAAAGGAGTCTTAATGAAAGAAGATGGAAAGGTTTTGCAGGACTCTAGAGGGCGGCCCAGGAAAGTAGTCATTGGAGAAGATGGAAAAACAATTTTTGGTATAATTTCTTATTTTTTCTTATTTTTTTCAACTTCTTGTTTAACTGTAATATTTGTTAAATAGTTAACATTTGATTTGTTTTTCATTAGATGAGCAGGGTACCCCATTAGTAAACCAGGAAGGTATGGCTTTGTTTGGTCATGGTAGGGACAGTCGGCCTGTGGTTAACCCCAAGGATAAGTATCTCACTGTGGGAGGGAAACCAGTAGTGGGCTTGGATCGTCCTATACCCAGTACTACAACACCAACAACCACAACTACCACAACACCTTCAACTACAACTACAACTACAACTACAACTACCACCACCACCACTACCACCACAACCACTGCTGAACCAACAACAACAGAAATTACAACTCTGGAGTCTACAACTGAAGCTTTGCCAACCTGTCCCCCTGGAACATTTGCTAGGCTGGATAACAATGACATGCCTATTGTGGATGCTGATGGAATACTGGACTGCTACACAAGTGGTGAGCTTTTTGAAAGTTTATGAACATTCTTCTGGTCCTTTTGACAATATGCCAAATACTATTGAAATACCATGTTTATATGTAATTTTAATTTTAAAAACTATTTTAATGAAGAAGTGGTCAAATAAATTGAGGTGGTCTTATAGCTGCACATAAAAAGATTTTGTTCTGATCATTTATTGCTAAAGAAATGGAAAGTTAAAATTAAATGAAAGAGTGTTTGGCTTACCATTCCATATAATTTACTATTAAATAATATGTTTTTAGGAAATAAAAGCCAAATATTAATTTGGATAAGGATTCCGGACTATAAGCCGGTACTTTTTTCCCACGATTTGAACCCCGCGGTTTAAACAATGAAGCGGCTAATTTATGGATTTTTCCTCGGTTTTTCCCTGATTCACAAGCTTCATGATAAAAACTGAGCCCCATAACATTAGACCAAACTTCACCTGTGTTCTGAGCTGCAGGGCATTGGGAGAAAAACCTCACCGATTGGTGATTTTTAAACGCATGACTATGCCAAAAGAAAAACTCCAGAGAGAAATAGTTGTGAAAGGAAGGAGGAAGACAGTGAACAATGACTTTCTTGGTAGGCTACTGTTTAGATAAAAGCCATGTAACAGACACTGTCTTTCATTAAAGCCTGTGTAAAGTTCATAAGTTTTAATGTAGGCACCTGTTTGTGTTCAAAATAAAAATCTTTGTATAATTCAGTGGGTGCAGCTTATATTTGGGTGCGTTTTATAGTCCGGAAATTACGGTTTACTGTATATCAATCAGCCATACCTTTTTTTAACTACCTGCCTAATATTGTATACAGCCATAGTCTATAGAAGAATGGATTCCATAAGACCTCAGAAGGTTAACTAGGTATCTGGTACTTGTTAAAAGGAAAAGAAAATGCACTTGGTCTTCAAAAATGTGTAGGATGGTAGTACATGTAACATCCAATGGCATGCCAGGATAAAGATTATTCTGTAGGGCACTGCCCAGAGCATTAAACTTCTTCCACTGGCTTGCTTCTATAGTGCATTCTGGTGCCACCAGTTGTACTTTTATGTACGTACCAGATTTATTAGGCACTATGCACTGCATACTGGGAAAACTGGGACTCAGTTTTGTAGCTTTCACTATTTGGCTCCTGCCAAAGTTACTCAGATTATCATTCTTTCCCATTTTTCTAGCGTCCAACACATTAAAATTAAGAACTGACTGTTTACTTGCTCATTTTTGCTAATTGTCTGTAGTTTTAATTGATCAGTGATCACTGTATGCTTCTCTATTCTTAAATGAGAATAATTACTTGGTTTTATGTCTATATACCAAATATATTTGGGTCATAATGTGTGGTATTATATCATCAAGCAGGTGTGAATACTGTACATGCAGCACAGTGAATTGAAATCGACTAACAGGAAGAACTTTGCCTGTGTTAAGACCTTAATAAATACCTCAATGAGATAAAAAGAAACAACACAATTACATTACAATAATTATTTAATTACTTAGATAATCATCTATGCTGTTATGTTAACACTGTCACTGCTCTTTTAACTTACAGATGAGTTTTCAATGGAGACCACCGTGTTTCCTACCACCACTCAGCTGCCCACTACTATTTATGCCCCTACTACTGATTTCCACACCTTTAACAACACCCCAATCTCTGAGTTTGATGCTGCTGGCAAAAAACGCTTCACAGGTAAACTATCGTTGTGTATGCATCTCAAAAACTGTCTTCTAGTTTTAAAACCATAATCCTCAATGTTCCTTTTTAATTTAGTTTTATTATAAGATAAAAATGTAATTCACCTTCATATGGGCAAGTAATATGAGTCTTTGCCTAAATTTTATTTGCTCTTTTGGTGTGGCTTATTTAAGTTAGTCAGTTATGTAACTGATACATCTGATCCCTCAGCTTCTTTAATGTGGTTCACAAAATATCTATGATTACCTTCACAAACTGAGAGAGAAAACGAGACAGAGGAGTGGAGGGATATAGATTTAGCCCTATAAAGAGCCTTTAATTCTATGTATATGATATTGGGTTACACTCAGCACTAAGAATGATGGCAGTTGTTTTAATTTACCACAACAGTAAAAAAAATTTGTAATTATCTTTCTTGTGAAGTGCTTTAAATTAAAAAATATAAAAAAGATTTATATAAACTACTTTTTAATGTACACTGGCCCGGACTCCACAAGCTTGTGTAAAGTAAATCAGAAATATAAGATTTGTATAAGAACATTGTTGATGCCAAAGTGTCACATTTCCTTAAATGAATACAATGACCTAAAAAGGCACAGAATATTCAATCTGAAACAGTCAAGATATTTGTTATATTTTTCACAATTCTAAAGCCTTCTGCATGTTTTTAATTTAATATATAAATATTAAAAAATATATATTTTTTTATTTCGTTTCAATATTTCAGGCCCCATTTGTATATAATATACTTGTGTGTATAGATGGAAGGATGGATGGATGGATAGATGGATGGATGGATGGATGGATGGTTAGATAGATAGATAGATAGATAGATAGATAGATAGATAGATAGATAGATAGATAGATAGATAGATTGATGGATTGATGAATTGATGAATTGATGGATTGGATTTGGGATTTTAATTTGTCAATGCTGTGTTTATGGCCTGTGTCCTTTAATTTTATTATTCTGCTCACAGCTGCAGTCTTTTTCTGATTAAGTCTTTTGTACATTGAACCTGTTACAGATGTTGAATGCAGGACTGGAAGTTAGAAAAAGGTAGTGTGATTTTACTGTAAACATTATTCCGGCCAATACTTCCTCTCCAGCACAGTCTGTAGAGATAAAGTATGCTGTTAGCTTAACAGCAGCGTGTCTGCTTTGCTCATTTTCATTACCCGGCTCAAGCTTTTTATCTAAGGCCAGCTTAAGGCATGTGACTCGTGGTGGAATGGTCAAAGACCTCCTACTTAATGATTTCCTACCTTCTCTGTTTCTGAAGGGTTTTTTTTTTTTTTGTTGTTGTTTTTGTTCAGAGCTGTGACTTCATTAAAATGTAACTACAGGAAAGAGGCTGAAAAGACAACACAGCTGTCAATAAAATCTTTATATCCAGTCAGAGGATGACAGCTACTGGCCTGTTAATCAACTGCTTTGACCAAATTTATTTTAACTTCTTTGGTTCCTTTACATTTTCAAATCCTTTTTCTTTCCAGTAACTGAATGGAAAACAATGCACACAGTTTAAGCCAATATTACGTTATAAATTTAAGGCCCTGAAGTGTCCACAGTTGCTTGGAGTTTAAAAGGTCACCAACAGTGAAAAAGGTGTAAATTTTGTCAGAAAATGGCCCTGACCTGAAGATCCTCTTTTTCTGAACATTAAACCACGTTCTTAAAGTTCACAGTGTCTCATGGCTCCTCTAATGTGCTTTTCTTGGCACCAACTTTACATCAACAGCTTTGTCTGGGAAACGCATACAGAAACACTCTAAAAATGAGCAACGTAATAAGCCAGCTCCTTGTTGTTTTACAAAGGAGTCCCACAGTGGTGCTCCGGCCTGCTGGACTGAGAGAGCAAGCACAGATGTCAACACCACAGATACCAGTGGAGCCAGTAGCACCAGTGAAGAACTGATATTGTAACACTTAGACATTGAAAATTAAATCTGCGTGAGTTGGAAAAAAATATATATTTTTTTTAACTAATGGCAGTCGGCCAGGTATTCTCACCCTGGGAAAAACAAAAACATTATAAACTAAAGTTACACTAGAATATGCAACAGTGGACTAGAAAAATGAGGTGTAGGAAATCTGCTCGAACAACCTGACAGTTATGAAAGGGCAAAATGTAATTAATGGAGAGGTTGCTTTAATACAGAACAGGACACTCAATACACAATGACCATAACTGATTATACTGACAGAAAACAAATATGGCTCAGCAAGTAGACTGAGGTACCCTGAGCTGACCCTAAAACACACTGACAGAGAGAAAGTGTCATTCATTTTCACTCTTTAAAGCTATTAACAGGCCTTTTTAAACCTTCTGGTACATCGATGTTTTTTGCAAATGCAGTTATTCCAAAGCACATTTCCTTATCACACTTGAAACAGAGGCATTTGGTTATTGTCTCATAACTCAATGCACTGTGACGTGTGTATGTCTGTAACTGCACATGTTTGTTCTGGTCAGCAAAAGTCTCATGGAGCATTTGATTAGCTCCAGGTGTGTGTCTTGTAACCCAATCAAATTTCTGGAAGTTCTCCCCAGCTGTCAGGCTATAGAAATCACAGAACCACAATGAGCCAGCAATAGAGACAAATTTTACCTAACAGCTAGAAAACTGACAACAGATAACAAATAAACAATAGTTTCGAATAACAGCCCCTTCTTGCCCTCAAAACAGACCAGAGAACCACAATGAGTCAGAAGTTTCATTCAGTCACCTCGACTATACCAGGAATGTAGAATATGCGGTCCAACCCCAACTGAAAAAGTATTTTATTTCTCTAGTTATTGCAGAATGTGGAACGCATTTATATAATGTTCTGCTGATGACTAGACTAAGCGACATTAAAATATTTTGGACTTTCACTTGAGCCCCTATTTGTTTTCTTTTCTCAGCTCCATATGTGAACTACATTCAAAAGGATCCTGGCGCTCCCTGTTCCCTGACCGAGGCTCTAGAGTACCTGCAGGTGGATGTGCTGGCTAATCTTATTGAGAAGGACAGAGTTACACCCAGCCAAAGGCAGCCGCCCAAAAACAAGCCACATAACATCACTGTGATTGCCATGGAGGGCTGTCACTCATTTGTTATTCTGGACTGGGCCCGCCCGTTGAAGGATGACATGGTTTCAGGTGTCACTTCTGCTCAAATCCTAAATTGTCCCGCAAATAAAATTTGGCTTTGTTTTACATGAAAGTGAAAATGCTTTTTGTATGCCTTTAGGATCATTGTCATTTGTACATTTGGGAGAATCCTTAAAGGCTATGTCAGACTCAACATCAGGGGGGATTAATATCAGGGAAGGAGTGGAACTTGTTTAGGATTAGAAGTTTTAACTACCCTCAGAACTTTTTTTTATTCTTATGTACAATCTACAACACCTCTTTAAACCCCTTTGGAAGAACATTTAATTGTTTTTAAATAGAGCATCTTTGGGAAGCTTTAGATTGGTAAATATCTATACTAAATCTAGTGTACTGTATAGAAGCACACAATTTTAAATGTAAGTTCATAGACGCCACCATCTAGAACTCTCTAACTGTCTTCCCCCTTCTAAGACGTGAAAAAGTATTAAAGTTTCAAGTACTCATTTAGACCCTCTTACAAAAGGATCCCACTGTACTGTTTTACTGGTACCTTTAGGCTGGACAGTATTGTTGTTTCACTTTTAGTTTATAAACATAGCTTTTCCTTTCATGAGTTATAAAACCAGGTAACCCCTTGAGTCACTAAGATTACTGGATTTCCTTGTCAGAATTATTAACTTATTCTCTCTGTGCGCTATAAATATGCTCTCTGAATAGAGGAGAAGAGATTTGAAACATCCATGAGACTGCATGATAGCTTAAACAGATTGTTTTCATAAGTCTGTCTTCTCCCCCGAATAGTTTGATTTCATACTTTCTCTCTCTCTCTCTCTCTCTCTCTCTCTCTCTCTCTCTCTCTCTCTCTCTCTCTCTCTCTCTTCTATTCTATGTTTATTTTTTTGCAACTCTAACTTCTATCTACACTATTGCAATGCTAAACTCAATGTACATGTATTAGCATACACACATACACACACTTGCCTAATGTCTTGGAACGATTGGTTTATCCATGATTTTCTAGAATGTAGCAGCAAAAACATTTTCAAAACTATTTGTATAATTGTAATAAATTAGTTCTCTTCTGTGCATCACTGATGGCTTTCTCTGTAGGTTACATGGTGCACAGTGCCTCCTATGATGATGTCCTGAATAACAGATGGTCATCCAGTCTCTCATCTGGAACCCACCTAGCTGTGGAGAACCTCAAGCCAAACTCCAGGTGAACTATATTTCTTATGTAAATACAGATACGTCATTCTGCAAGCAAGTTTTCTGTTTTTGTAAGGGGGGGTTTCAGTGAGAGTAAGTCTCAAATGTAGAGTACCAAAACTGGAGTGCCAGACCTAGATTGGCCAATGCTTTGGTCAAGTGAAATACATTGTGGTATTTATGCCGTGTCTCTATGCAGGGGCAAAATGAATGTGCCTTTGTCATGCAACTGGTAGTTTCATTGTCATAGTGCTATTTTATATTTTTTTATTGTTACTTCATAGAGAAACCTCCGCTTGCTAAACACAATGCAAAAGTCTGTTCTGTACAACCTTGTTTTTCTCAAAATTTAAATACTTTCTAAAATAGTGAACTCATTAAAGTGCGTGTGTGTGTGTGTGTGTGTGTGTGGGGGGGGGTGAAAGAAATACTCTAGCGACACAAAACTGATTGTATTATAAATATATTGAGGTTTATTTTTTTTATTTCTACATTATTTTATTATATGTAATAAGTCTTTTTAATTATGTCTCCTCTCAAACTTTTTTTTAATATATATTTGACATTAGAAGTTTAGTGTCTATTTCACTGCAGGGTTAAAAGAAAGCTCAGTGGTTCATTAGCTGCTGTTCAGCAGAGGTTGTTTCACTACAGGCAGAAAGCTGCTGGAACTTATCACATGCCCCTTCTTAGTTTTTCATCTATTTTTTTTTTTGTCAACTTGTCACCTGGTGCTTCGCTGAGTTTCCTCCTACACTCTGTACCCTAAGACAGACCTGTTGATTTTTTAAAACTGAAAATCTTTCTTTCTGCTCCTTTGTTTTTATGCAATCTATCAAGCATGCTAACAGGGGCAAAGGCATCTGAAACCAAATTAAAGATGCAAATCCATGGTATAAGAAAAAATGCAATTTGAACAAAATGTAAGTGTAAAGATATGACTGAATTCCAGTCAGTCAGATATATGTCTGTAAAAAATTTTTACATAGGCTATTTAAATTCTGATTGCAAGTATAATTACATTAGCATTTACAGTCATTTGTAAAGCTAGCATTCTCAGCTAAGTCATGCCTCCAATCATTTAATGGAAATATTTAAAAGGAAAGCCTTAAAATGCCCAGTCAGGGTACACATTGAAATTCTACTCTGGTTTCGATCCTACATAAAAGACTGTTACCAATTAGTTAGCATAAACTGAGCCTGAAAGAATACATATAATAGTTTTAAGTGCCATATTTTTTGTTTACATATATCCAACATGTTGTACATGCAATTCACAAACATACAGGCTTTCGCTTCTATACTGATTACAGTTAGATTTGTCGGTTTGGCCCCAATTAGCTGAAGAACTATGCAGAAAAGGTCCTTTGTGTACATTTATATGCTGGTTTATCATACCTACAAGAGAAACTGAGGACTGAGAAACTATTTGCTTGAAGTAGTTTTCGTTAGTTTTTCTAACCAGAAACGTCAGAGCATATCACTTATCTCCTTTAATCTATATCAGCTAGTCTGTTAGCGTGAGTACAAAGTCTATTTAATTACAGAGTTTGGCACATGACATTTAAAGCTCCGAATAGTTTCAAAAGCTATGCTGTATTTTTTGGTCATGTAACGTGTTTATGTGTCCCATTTAACTGTAAACAAGCAAGTTGGTGGATGATGTACTTCAATTGTTGCTCCTGCTCCCCAGATTAATTGCATCGTGTATGATCAGTGTCATTTCATAAAACCTATAATAATTTACTGCAGTAAATTCAGTGAAACAGAAAGGATAAATGTGTAATGGAAATGCTGCAGGCCAAAACTTTTAAAGTTTTTTTCCGTATGTGCAGGAAGGTGATGTAAGAGTTTTAAGATGTTTCAGTGAAGATGAGCAATTTTGGGAAAAATGCTTGAAGGTGCCAATGTAGATGGAAAGCATTTTAAAATAAAATATAGAAAAAGCAGTTTTAGATCGATTTGGATTAAAGTGGACATAGCCTTAACTTGTGGAATATGTTTGTTTGCATTTAATAACATTAAGAAGCCGGATCAATAACAGTGTAAAAAAAAGAAATTCTTTTTAGAAAATAGAATTTATGATTCACAATCTCACAGATTTTTTGTAAATGTATTAGTGACCTACATTATTAAATACCATCTTCTTCTTCCGGCTGCTCCCATTAGGGGTCGCCACAGAGGATCATCTTTCTTCACACTACATTTACATTTACAGTTGTGTTCAAAATTATTTAACCCCCACTGAAATTGATTGTTTTGGTCGGTTTGACATTGATTATGATCATTCAGTCATCCTACTTACAATTAAATCAAAGAGGCACATGTAGGTCAGACAAATAAAACATAACATTTATAATGAAATAACCACAAATGTCTTTTCTGAGCTCACATCATTATCAGTTTTATTCAACTCCCAAGTGACATTCAATCTTAGTACTTAGTACAACATCCTTTTACAGTTATAACAGCTTTTAAACGTGAAGCATAGCTTGACACAAGTGTCTTGCAGCGATCTACGGGTATCTTTGCCCAATCATCATGGGCAAAAGCCTCCAGTTCAGTCACATTCTTAGCCTTGCGCACTGCAACTGCTTTCTTTAAGTCCCACCAGAGGTTCTAAATCGGATTTAAGTCTGGTGACTGCGATGGCCACTTCAAAATGTTCCAGCCTTTAATCTGCAACCATGCTCTAGTGGACTTGGAGGTATGCTTGGGATCATTGTCCTGTTGAAAGGTCCAACGTCTTCCAAGCCTCAGGTTTGTGACGGACTGCATCACATTGTCATCCAATATCTCCTGGTACTGAAGAGAATTCATGGTACCTTGCACACGCTGAAGCTTCCCAGTACCTGCAGAAGCAAAACAGCCCCAAAGCATGATTGACCCCCCGCCATGCTTCACAGTAGGCAAGGTGTTCTTTTCTTCCTCCTCCAAACATAGCGTTGATCCATGGGCCCAAACAGTTCTAATTTTCATTCATCAGTCCACAGAACACTATCCCAAAACTTCTGTGGTTTGTCCACATGACTTTTGGCATACTGCAGTCGATTCTTCTTATTCTTTGGGGACAGCAAGGGGGTGCACCTGGGAGTTCTGGCATGGAGGCCTTCATTACGCATGGTGCGCCGTATTGTCTGAGCAGAAACTTCAGTACCCACATCTGACAAATCTTTTCTCAGTTCCTCAGCAGTCACACGGGGACTTTTCTTCACTCTACGCTTTAGGTAGCGCACAGCAGTCGAAGTCAGCATCTTCTTTCTGCCACGACCAGGTAGCGTTTTAACAGTGCCCTTTGCCTTGAATTTGCGAATGATGCTTCCTATGGTGTCTCTTGGTATGTTTAACATCTTTGCAATCTTCTTATAGCCATTGCCCTTCCTGTGAAGAGTAATCACCTGTTCTCTTGTCTTCCTGGGCCATTCTTTTGACCTCACCATGTTTGTAACCACACCAGTAAATGTCTAGAAGGAGCTGAGTATAACAGTCATTTTAAAGCTGCCTAATTGGTGCTTATTAGGCTTTATTGCTGCTCCCTGATATCCACAGGTGTTTTCAATACCTGATTGAAAACACTTCATTGAACCTCTGTTCTTCAGAATGGTAGTCTTTAAGGGGTTGAATAATTATGTCAATAAAGAATTCACAAAAGAAACATTTACTACTGTATTAAAAAACTAATTGATGTCATTTTAGTTGCATATGGTTTTTTAAGAAGTCCTTGTAGGATTTAATTCTGAATACAATTACAAATGTACACTAAATTCCCTAAAACCATTTACAGCATTGGGGGTTGAATAATTTAGAACACAACTGTACATTTGCGGCATTTAGCAGACGCCCTTATCCAGAGCGACGTACAAAAGTGCTTTAAATCTCTGGTAGCGAATAAATCTACACTGGTACGCAAGATTACAAACTCAATATAAATATAACTCGAATTCTACAAACTTGGAAAGTGCTAATTTAGGTATTTCAGGAAGAGGTAGGTCTTCAGTCGTCGCTTAAAGATAATCAGGGACTCTGCTGTACGGACATCTAGGGGAAGTTCATTCCACCACCTCGGTGCCAGAACAGAGAAGAGCCTTGAATTGTACTTACCTCTCAATCTGAGAGAAGGTGGTACCAGTCGAGCAGTGCTGGAGGATCTCAGACAGTGTGGTGCAGTACGAGATGTGATGAGGTCACTGAGGTAAGATGATGCTGGTCCATTTTTGGCCTTGTAGGCAAGCATCAGTGTTTTGAATCTGATACGTGCAGCTACTGGAAGCCAGTGAAGGGAGCGCAGCAGTGGGGTGGTGTGGGAAAACTTGGGCTGATTGAACACAAGTCGTGCAGCTGCATTTTGGATCATTTGCAGTGGACGAATAGCTTTCAGGGGGAGACCTGCCAGCAGAGAGTTGCAGTAGTCCAGTCTTGAAATGACAAGAGACTGAACAAGCAACTGGACAGCCTGTATGGACAGAAATGGTCGAATCCTTCGGATGTTATAAAGAAGAAATCGACAAGAACGAGCAACATTAGCGGCATGTGAGAAAAAAGACAGTTCATTGTCCATAGTTACCCCAAGGTTACGAGCAGTGGCTGAAGGGGAGAGCAGAGAGTCATGAAGTGTTATGTGTAGATCTTGACCTGGAGATGAATCACCTGGGATGACCAGCAGTTCTGTTTTGCTGGGGTTGAGTTTAAGTTGGTGAGCCCTCATCCATAAAGATATGCCTGACAAGCATGCTGAGATCCGAGCGGAAGCTGTGGTATCTGATGGAGGGAAAGAAAAGATGAGTTGAGTGTCATCTGCATAGCAGTGATAAGAAAACCCATGTGAGGATATGACTCCACCAATGGAGTGGGTATAGAGGGAGAAAAGGAGGGGACCAAGTACCGAGCCTTGTGGGACACCGGTGGTAAGTCTGCATGGGGCAGATGTGGATCCCCTCCATGTTACCTGGTATGAGCGACCTTCCAGGTAGGAAGCAAACCATTCCCATGCTGTTCCGCAAATACCAAGGCTCTTGAGGGTTGACAAAAGTGTCTTGTGGTTGACTGTGTCGAATGCTGCTGAAAGGTCCAGAAAGATAAGTACAGATGACAGCTTGGCTGACCGAGCAGCATGTAGTTTCTCAGAAACAGCCAATAGTGCCGTCTCTGTGGAATGTGCCGCTTTGAACCCAGACTGGTTCGGATCGTGGAGGTTGTTCTGTGAGAGATAGACAGACAGTTGGTTAAAAACAGTGCATCCCAGAGATTTAGAAAGAAAGGAAAGGAGTGATACCGGTCTGTAGTTGTTGATGTCTGATGGATCCAGAGCCGGTTTCTTCAAGAAAGGAATGACCCTTGCTTGTTTAAAGGTAGGACACTACTCTGTCTTCTACATCTGCCTCTTTCAAATTAACCACCTGTATGTCACCTGTTCATCCTTCCTAGTGGCTCCATCCTCAGCATTCTCCTACTGATATACCCAATGTCTCTCCTCTGCACATGTCCAAACCATCTCAATCACGCCTCCCTCGCCTTGTCTTCAAAATGTCCTACATGCGCTGTCCCTTTAATAAGCTTGTTTTTAATCCTGTCCATCCTCGTCACTCCCAACGAAAACCACAACATCTTCAGCTCTGCTACCTCTAGCTCCACCTCCTGTCTTTTACTCAATGCCACTGTCTCTAAACCAGACAACATCGCAGGTCTCACCACAGTCCCATTAACTTTCCCTTTCACTCTTGCAGACACTTTTTTATCACAAATCACTCCTGTCACTCTTCTCCACCCACTCCACCTCCTGACTTTAATTTCCCCTCTCTCCAGTGCGTTCCTCCACTTCTCCAGGGTATTGTCAACCTGCTCACTACTCTCACCACAAAAAACAATATCATCTGCAAACATCATAGTCCATAGTCTGATCTCATCTGTCAACCTGTCCATTATCACTGCAACCAGGAAAGGTCTCAGAGCCGATCTTTGATGCAGTCCCTCCTCCACCTTGAACCAGTCGGACGTTCCTACTGCACACTTCACTGCTGTCACACTGTCCTCATACATACCAGCCTTACATACTTCTCTGACACAACCTTGGTAAACAGTAACCCAATTTCCACCTGTACCTTGTAGGTTAACAATACCTGTAGCGGTTGTTGGTAACCCAGACCTTGACCTATCCGGTATGTAATTTGGGCTTGTGATCCGCATATTTAATTTGGTATGTTTTACACTTCCTAACTCAACCCTCCCTATGTATCCAGGCTTGGGAAGAGTGCACTGGCTTGTGCAACAGTAATGGCTGAGTTGACCAACATAATTTAATGTGCCTTAGCATAAATATATTTTTGTTAATATGTACCGTTTTCATGTGAAGCACTTTTAAACCAAACAAATATCCACAAGTCACTAAGCATGACACAGAATAAGAGCAGAATTCAAGTTTCTGATCTCACTTCTATCAACACTAAGAAGGAGCTGATGTCATCCTATGGCACATCGAACCTATAATTCTAATATCAGACCTCAGTTTAAACATCATCTTTTTCCATGCAAATATAAACTATTTTGATTTGTGCCCTGGGGTGGTTGTTTTTGTTTTAAGGTCATAAATCATGACAGAACATAGCAGTTGCTAAGAAACAGCCAAGTTTTTTAAAAAGTTTTCAGCACAGATCATTAACCATCCTGTTAAACGAAAGGTGGATTTGTGCATTGCAAGATTTACTTCACATATACTGGCACACTAGTATATACCAGTGGTGCAGAACGGCTTTAGTTCTGTAAGTCATAATTTATATCAGCATTACACCCCAGTGAAAAATATGACTCATCCTCAGACCAAAAGCTATATCTAGATCCTTACTAAAGCATACATTGAATGGATTTATTCAAAAATAATTATTATGTAATGGGCAAAATTACTGTATGTTTCAACACCCACTCCCAATATTTCTCTCTCTTCATCCATTAACCAACAGAGACAGCATTCAGTTTACTAAGTATTTCAAAAGGAACAAGATTACGTGTGTAATTCGTTTCAAACGAGCTAAAGATTATTGCCATTTTATGTTGCATAAAGTGGCTAATATGGAGCATATGTCCATTCGTGAGTTCTTGGCAGTTCCATTAGAACAGCCTTTACACTCCTCAGACACATTGTGCTAATAGATCCGTGACTTGTGTCTCTCTTATGAACCTTATAACAGACAAAAACACACTGGCAAATTCAGATTTTTACATTGGCTATAGACATGCTCTGTAGTCATGGTTGCAGTAAACCTAAATTATGTTTTTGGACTGCCTGGACATTTCTCACAAATGTGGAGCTACAAGATCTGGCCATCATTACCAGTGTATGTGTGTGTCACATTCCTTTACATTAAGCTCCTTGCGCACATAAAAAGCAGGTACTTAACTCTTAAGCTGATCAGCCGACGGCAGTTGTCTGATCTGGTGACTGTTTTCCAAATGATGTGCTTGCAGACAGTCATTACAGATGTCAGAATGTAGATAGTTCACACGATTGGAATGTAGAAATGAAGATTGTTTTTCTAGATTTTGTGTGTGTGTGTGTGTGTGTATATAGGGTTAGGGTTCTGTTTTCTTAGTTTTTCCTTGAAACAATATGACTGACAAGAGCAATTGCCACCTTTAAAAATAAAACATACAAAACCGTTGACTCAAGGACACAAATATTTGTAGAAAATATGACTGCAACTTTCTAAATATTTAATTTACTACTCACTTAATGTCAAGGGAATGGGATAAAATACACAGTCACAATTGCACACACTTCCCCTTGTCTCCATATCCTAAGATGTTTGGAATTGTCCCTGTAATTCGCTCTTTATTTTGGTCAGAGTTTCCACATAGCTTCTCTAATCTGATCCAGCCAAACAGATATTATGTCATTAAAAGAGTCTCAAATAAAAAGAGGCGAAGCGTGAAGTGACCCTCTGCATGCGCGCACACACACACACACACACACATATTAGACACTGAAAAAGGCTTCATTCTCTCATTCTTCTTTCACTGTGCATCATAAATGTCATTTTTTTCCCTTTTTTTCCTTGTTCCTTCTTGCTCCTCTCTTCAGATATTGTTCTCTTTAAACTCATATGACTGCCATCCTTCACTCAAGTAGAAGTACAGATACTCATGTTTTAAAAGACTCTGGTAAAAATTTTAGATACTGACTACACTGTCTAGCCTATATTTGTGGTGAGTGAGAGCCAGGAAATGATACACCAGTAATAGGTTGAAAAAGCGGCGCAATTACAAAAAATATGTTGTTGGAATAAAAACGGTGAAGTAAGAAGAAAAATGTTGATCATGTCAGAAAATTGATGAAAACTAAAGTAACGAGCATGTTTTGAATATGTAAGAAGTAGAAAGTACAGATATTTGTTTAAAAATGTAACCAGTAAAAGACAAAAAATAAATAATGAGGTAAAGTACTTATACCAGGGCAATTCAGAGTCACCTGTAGAGCTGTCAAACTGATACTGGAGATATAGTGGAAACCAAATAGTCTGGCACAAACACAGGAACAGAATGTGAAATGCCTCACAGATGGTAAGCTGAGCTCAGGATCAAACCTGGGTCCATTGAGCTGTATGACAATAATTGTTACCTGCTGCAGCAACAATAAACAAATAATAATAAAATAAATTGAAAAAATTCTATTAAAATGTGTACTTTTTTGTTATTTAAAATAGTAAATAAAATTAATCTATCTAGCAAGAAATTCTCAAGTACCCAGATGTATTGTTATTTTTTCTTTAAACATGTTTCTTTGTGTCTTTAGGTATTACTTCAGAGTTCAAGCAAAGAATGTTTTTGGTCTGGGGCCAATCAGCGAAACTTTAAGCTATGTTACAGAATCAGGTCAGGAAGCACCCTAGTTTAGGGACAGCTTTATTTTTTTATTAATTAACTTATTTTTAAGATATCTTTTTTTGTAAATGGAAAATATTTTAGCGTTATCTAAACATCTAAGCAAAATGCTGTTTTTTTTTCCACAGATGACCCTCTTCTCATAGAGAGACCTCCAGGTACAAGACACCTATTACACAGCAACTGCACTCTATGGACTTATAATAGGATGCTATTTTAAGCACAGACATAATCATATTCACTCACAACGATTCGACTAGTCTCTAATAAATTTGTCAAACACATTATTTCTGTTTCCCCAGGTGGCGAGCCAATTTGGATTCCATTTTCCTTTAGGTTCAACCCTACCCATAGTTCCTGTAAAGGAAGTCAATTTGTCAAGCGTACCTGGTACAGAAAGTTTGTGGGTGTGGTCCTGTGTAACTCACTGCGCTACAAGATCTTTATGGGAGATGGACTTAAAGGTACTATTAAAGATTGTTTTGTTTGCATATTTTTTTACATCTTTGCTACAACAGTCTTTCAGATTTACCTTGCATTAATTATATATTTAAGCCCTGTTGTCTCATTTTATTTAGTCTCATTTTATTTATACAGACAGATAGCATATAAGCAGTGATGTCATGCATTTTTAATGTAAGCTGTAGGAATAATTGATTTGTAGCTACACTATATTAATAAATACTGACATGAAATACATATGCAACCCTTCTGCTGAACATAAAAATTCAGTTTCAGTGATTGTGGAAAAAAAGTGTAAAGTGTAGCTAGTTGGCTTTTTTCCAAAAAATAAATACAAATCTTTCTGATTGTTTAATACAGTTTATCATATAGCAGCTAGAAGCCTAAGAGATGCATTCATTTTATGTTTGGGTTTTATGTGTGATACTCTAGTATTGATAGTGCTAAAAGAGACTGAAAACAAGGACATTAGACATAAGCCTGTTGTAATTCTTTTTAAATCTGTTACTTAATGTTACTTAATGTTATGTACTGTATTTCTAAACAGAAAAAGACAAAAAATCTTTAATTTGTGACCCATCATGATTTTGAATTTGAAACTCCTGCTCTAGTCCAATTTGTACATCAAATTTGTTTCTAATCTTGTTAAAATATAAATGCCTGTATTGCACCTAGAGTGTCCACCTACGGCTTGCAAGAGTTTTTTATCTTTCAGGTTAGGCACTTATTCTCTCCCTTACATTTTCAGAAACGTTCTACAGTATTGCTGATTCTTTTGGCAACGGAGAAGACCACTGTCAGTTTGTAGACTCACATTTGGATGGAAGAACAGGCCCACAAACTCTTTCAACCTACCTACCCCCAGCTCAAGGTACAAATCCAAGTAGTCTCAAAAAGCACTGGTCTCAGTGCTTCATTGGCATTGCTGCTTATTTTTCATTAGAAGCTCTAACCATGTAACTTTTTCTGTATTTCAGGTTACTATCGCTCATACAGACAAGAGCCTGTAAATTTTGGGCCCATAGGCAGGCGTACGCCTCATCAGTTTGTGGGCTGGTATGAGTGTGGCATCCCTATCCCTGGGAAATGGTAACAGAGGACATTCTTAGTGCCAGTTATCAATTCCTACCACACCCAGCCTTTCTGAATTATAGGTCCAAAAAGAACTTTTACCAAACACAACAATTGAAACCAACATGTTTCTTTTAGAGAGGACATTATACTTCAAATAACATTTTCTATATAACTGTTCCAATATCAAGCACCTTTTAAAAGCAATCTGTATATTAGGAAATACAAGCATGTGTGCTCAAACTATTAACATTATCAGGTACATTGAATAACTGCCAGTGACAATGGCTTTGATGGCTTCTTATTACTGTTGGTAACATTAAGTAGTTTGATACAAACTCTTACCATTGCAATGACATACAATAATGATGTAACAAATGATTGTCTACGATTATATTTTTTTGTATAATTTTTAATAACTTTGCTAGTTTTGTACTCATGTTTTCTATCTTCTTACCTTGAATGGCAGATTGCTTGGAAATATTGCCCATATTAGGGCAGATAAAAAGGTAAATTTATTTGCTCAGGAAGGTCAAATACTGAATAAAGAAGTACATCACCTATATATACTATATATTTCGAGTTTTATGTTACACAGACAAAATAATATTATCATTTTAATAATTGATGGAAAATATGAATTTGTTGAGGGGAAGTTTTATCAAGTGAACCTGTTGCATCCCAGTAAACCAGTGTTGATTCATTATTGATAAGGACTTCAAAACATTTTTATACATCGATCTGGATAAAGGCATCTACGAAATGCCTTAATTATAAATGTAAATCAAGTGGGCCATGTTTGAACATGTGAGAGAAAAGTACAGAAATTGTAATTGTAAACAGTAATTGTTTAGTTTTAAAACTGATTAACAAAAGATGGACCATTACAAAGTGAAGCACATTTTCAGCTCCAGAGTCAAGACATGATCCAGAGGTAATCTGTTTTTTATCCTGCTTTGTTTAAACTGGATGTCTGGTACCATATTTCTAGCATGGTTTGGAATAGTTAACAACTTTAATGTTACATAATAATACATGTGCTGTTTGTCATTAGCAATCAATCTATGAAAAAAAAAAAAATACTGGAGACACTCATCATTTACTTCCAGCAATGAATAATACATCACAATTCAATACTATAAGACTGTTGAAGTGTACAGTACAGCAACTGCCTATAGGTGGGTCTTCAACTATAAATATAAAAAAATTATGATAATAATGTTAAAGGGACAAATTGTAAAAAAAAAAAAAACATAAATAAAAAAATAAAAAAAAACATAAATACATTTAAAAAAGAAATCACTAATCTATCTATAAACTATCATTATTGAAATCCAAGTAATGTTTAATAATGCAATTCATTTTATTATATAATATGTTAATAATATATAAACAATTCCTAAAAATGATCTGAGGTCAGAGAATAAAGCCTTGGCAAATGATTTGCAACCATATTTTGCAGATGATTATGCCTACTGTAAAAATATCACTATTTATAAATGTAATACATACATATATCATACATATAACACTGCTGGGATGCTAAGGATGCTGTTATCAATAAAATAGTAGTTTATATTTCCTTAAAATAAATTAGGTTGTTGTCTTGCTCTTTTCTTCTTTCCTGGTGGCTCCATCCTCAGCATTCCCTTACTGATATACCTCTTGTCCTATCTCTGCACATGTCCAAACTATCTCAATCTTGCCTCCCTCACCTTGTCTCCAAAATGTCCTACATGCGCTGTCGCTCTAATAAACTTATTTCTAATCCTGTCCATCGTCGTCACTCCCAACGAAAACCCTCAACATCTTCAGCTCTGCTACCTCCAGCTACACCTCCTGTCTTTTACTCAGTGCCACTTTCTCTAAACCATACAACATCGCAGGTCTCACCACAGTCCTATAAACATTCCCTTTCACTCTTGTGGATACTGTTCTATCACAAATCACTCCTGCCACTCTTCTCCACCCACTCCACCCTGCCTGCACTCTTTTCTTTACTTTTTATCACAATCTCTATTACTTTGCACTGTTGACCCCAGGTACCTGAAGTCCTCCACCTTCGCCACCTCTTCTCCCTGCAGCACTCCACCGCCCTCCCTCTCATTCACACACGTACTCTGTCTTACTCCTACTGACTTTCATTCCCCTTCTCTCCAGCACATACCTTCACCCCTCAAGGCTCTTCTTAACCTGCTCCCTACTATCATGACAAAAAAAATATCATCTGCAAACATCATAGTGCAGGGAGACTCTTGTCTGACCTTGTCTGTCAACCTGTCCATTACCACTGCAAACAGGAAAGGGCTCAGAGCCGATCCTTGTTGCAGTCCAACCTCCACCTTCAACCAGTATGACGTTCCTACTGCACACTTCACTGCTGTCACACTGTCCTCACAAACTTCTCTGACACACCTGACTTCCTTATACAATACCACAACTCCTCTCTCGGCACCCCACAAACACACAATGTAACTCTTTCTGACCTTCTCTATACTTCTCCATCAACCATACTATTGCTCACAGATAGTCACCTCTTCTCTTAGCCTGGCTTCCACTACTCTTTCCCATAACTTAATTTCCCTGTAGTTATCACCTTACAAACATATAGGCTCAAATTAACCTGTAACATCCACCTTCTATCGTAAATTAAACCTTATTACTTATCTCTAATATTTACCACCTTGCATAATCTCCTGTCAAGTGAAAAACAAACATGTCTTTATCAATATCTGAATCAATTCCTATGCATAACATTTTAAACATTTTGGTTTTATATATGTAGATTTCCTCTTCAATCCAGATCACAAGTTTAAATCTGCATAGTGAGATATTCAGTACAAACCACTGTATAATGTTTCCTGAAACCATTTCTGAGTTAATTTGGATGTATGTCATGATCTCTTTGAAGAATCCACCTTCAGCCAAGTCTTAAACAAGTCTTGGGATAAAATATTATGGTACTTAGCAAAATTCCCAATCACATCAATCTTTACAAGGACCCTAGACCACTAGCAGCAATAAAGCCAAAAAGCATCAATAATCTATTGTAAAATATCAGTGAGGATCCATGTGCCATAAAGAGGTTTAATGCAGATCATATGGAACAAAGCTGGAATCCAATGGTTAGGTGATTAGGTGATCTAGCGTAATAATCACACCAGATCATAGAATAAACTGTCCAAAGGAGCTAGTTTACAAGGCTTTTGAAATGTTATTTATTCATTATAGCCCAGGTTTTGATTAATCATAAACTCTTTTATATCCATGACCTTCCTGGCAGCCATTCTCTTTTTCCCCATGCTGTTTTTCACTATCGTGATGAACGACAAAAACATTCCGATTTGTCTGCAAATTCATATTTTAACAAAAACATCAGCAGACTTCTTGAAGAGGACTTTATTAGTTTTTCTATATATTTCAAATAATATACTTTTAAGTGAAACTATTATTTATGAGATTTCTCAAATCTGAAATCCTATCAACAATGACATATTCTCTCAAGATTGGTCAGGTTGAATGTCAGCCATTTTAAGGTCTCTACAGAGATGTTCAATAGGGTTTAGGTCAGGGCTCTGGCTGGGCCACTCTAGGACATTCATAGACTTGTCCCTATGCCACTCATGTGTTGTGTTTGTGGCTTTTGAACAAAATATTCCATATTTCAGTCCCAATTGTTGTTATAAGAACTTGTTTCTTTAATTCTTGCTATAACGATTACACACTCTTCTGTGCCGCTCCAACCCATGTAAACCATATCTTAATGGAACTCACTTTGTGCACAGATGCATTGTCATACTCGAACATGTTTGGGTCTTCTAGTTCAAGTGAAAGCAAAATATGTATCATAGTATAATCATATAATAGTTATAGATTTAAATGTCTCTAAATATAATTATTTGTAGTTGAATACAGTCCAGCATATGAAATTCTAACACTGTCCTAACTGTTTTCCACATGCTACTTAACTATGTCTTTTAAAAGTAGGTCATGCACCATGCCTGGAAAATTTTACCATTCGCATTGAGGGGATTAAATCATAGAAAGTATGTTTCAGGTCAATCCTAAGAGAGGCAAGAAAAGAGAAAGAGATTCAGACGAAAAGAGTCTGCCTTTGTTTTTGTTTTCTCAGACGGAAATGCCAACTAGGTTTAGGTATTTATTTATCTTATTTGCATAATATAATTCAACCAAATGTGTTTCTTGAAATGTTTGCGTACTTGCTATTTAACTGTGCATAACAAAAAAAACATGTTGGCCCTTTTTGGTAAACCCCTGGTCTAGGTCAATGTTTAAATATAGTTTAAAAAAGATTAGATGATGTCAGCTAAATGTAATTTATCTTGTGTCTGTAAATTTCTATTACACTTGAAAATGCAATGGGTGATTCAATGGAAATTATTCATTCCATTGCAAAATAATATGTAGCATGGCAGGTTACACACTATATAATAATAATAATAATAATAATAATAATAATAATAATAATAATAATATACATGTATAATGTATGTCTCTAAAGTGTCCAATAGTTATAATTAAACATTTTAAGGACTAATCTGGCAATTAAATATATTATAAGTTTCATTTAGTTTATTAGACATAAAAAAGTACATATTACCAAAATATGCAAATGTACTGTATTTGTCTACTGTAACCAAAAAGCATACATAATAAGCTGTTCAAAATGGTTTCATGCAATTGTTTCCAACAAGGAAAAGAACACAGGAACGCAGGAAAAAAATCAAGAATATGTTTCCAGCATAGAAAGTCTTATTTTATTGATCAGATTTGTAGATTTGGGATTTTTGTACATCTGAGCATGCCAAGTATGAACACAGAACCACCAAAGAACCACAACAAAAAATGTTGAATGAAGTATGAGTGTATAAATTTAACACATTTGTTTTTCTCATTTAAATGTAAAATTAAATGTCCAGTAATTGTGACACATTAATACATTCATAAACTGACTCAATTCGTTGCTCTCACTTTCTGTGCGAGTTTAATGCACTTTTCCATCCATTGGCTTCAATGAAAATTAGTTAATCCTTAATTTGTTGTATATGATATAATGTGTCCAACATTCAATGCAATGGCATTTAAGGAAAAGTACATCAAAAAAACAGCTTTGTAAAATGTAAATAAAACCTTCTTGAAGTATTATTTTATGACCCATTAAACATGGTGTTATTAGAATGAGTAATTCTTTCTTTATATATCTTTCAGTTTGCTTGTATGATATCATCGTCTACACTAGATATCACTGGTTTGTGCTGAGTGTTTTATGGCATGATCCAGTCACTTAAAAACTACAGCTTAACCTTACAAGGCTTTATCATATTGCTTAGCAATTATCAAAACATGAGAATATCATCATGATGTATAGAAATTAACCAAAATACAATTCCAGTATGTGCCCTTTAGGCACTGGAAATATTCCTGTCATTTGTAGAATGCCATTTGCATTACCTAAATAAAAGGAGCACAAAAATAGACACTTTCTGGATGGAAGCATTTGTTACAAAGTTCAGCATTGATGGAGTCTTTCTAAATGTGCAAGCTTCCATTCCACAGGCACTAATGCACTACCATACCATCAGAGATGTAGCTTTTTGAACTGAACGCTGATAACAAGCCAGATGGTCCATCTACTTTTTAGTCCGGAGGAAATAGTGTCCATGGTTTCCAAAAAGAAATAAAAATTTTGATTTGTCTGACCACAGTACATTTTTCCACTTTGCCTCGGTACAGTTTAAGTGAGCTTTGGCTCGGAGAGGATGGCAGTGTTTCTGGATCATGTTAACGGATACTTTCTTCTTTGCAAAATAGAGATTTAACCTACATTTGTGGATGACATGGCAAACTGTGTTCACAAACAATGATTTCTCTAGATGTTAAGAATCCCATGCAGTGATTTCATTACAGAATCATTACTGTATTTAATGCAGGGCCCCGTCTGAGGTCCCAAATATCACAGACATCCAATATGAGTTTTGCCCTTTTCCATTGTGCACAGAGATTTCTCCAGATTCTTTGAAATATTTCATGATATTATGCACTGTAACTGATGAGATATTCAAATGTTTAACAATTTTATGTTGAACATTATTCTGATATTGTAAACAATTTCATAGAATCTGTAATCTTTTACACATTGGTAAGGCTCTGTCCATCTAACCTATTAGTTACTAAATGTTTTAACAACTGCATAATTGTACAACTGTGTAAATCTCAACTTTTTTGAGATGTGTTGCAGCCATCAAATTCAAAATGACCTTATTTACAGTTTTACATTTACAGTTGTACCTTTTCTCAGTTTAAACAGTGGATATGTTTTCTAAGTTTTATAGTAAAGAAATATATATATGCTTATGAGATTTGCAAATCATTGCACAGTCCTAACTTTTTGGAATTAGGGTTGTATGTGTATTACAAAATATACTGTATGTAGTGTTATTAAAAATGTAAGGCTATATGTTTATAATTAATAAATATCCTAAATTGAATACCACATAAATACAGTACAACCATACCATTATAATGCCCAGCTCAATATCAGCCAATAAATATTTCTGATATGGTTGTTATTATAATAACGTTCATTATGATTACCTTCTGACATTCAGATTCAAGCTGATTTTGTAATGAAACTTTAACAAAAAACTATCACAGATGTAGATTTAAATCTTTAATAACTGAGACAGTGGTAACATTAAAAAGAAGAGAAAAGAAAAGTAAGACTTCCTGAGAAGTTTAAACTTAAGTTATAAACCTTGAAAGGAAACTCAAACCTGGAAGATGCCAAATAGTGATAATAGTATTACTCTGCTACAACTGTTGAGTACTATGAAAAAACACTGAAGCATGTTGGAAGGATTGTAAATATAAGCATAAATATAAATAGGAGGCCTGTGATCATTTTTTTAAGATTTAGAATAAAAAAAAAGATAAAATAATAATAATAATAAATAAAAAAGATGTACTACTGAGATCTAACCAATACTACAACCTCCTGGCTTTATTATCTGAATTTTACCCAACATATTGATCCATACTTTGTAAAAACAGTCTTAGCTTTTAGGCATTTTACAGCAATTTGCACCTATAATAGCTGCCCTTTATATCCTATTATAATGAACAGCACACTGTCACTGTAAAATCTTTACTTCATTTAATCAATAGAAGCCTAAAGTTGCATAGGCATACACAGCTCTGCCTATGGTGAGAATCAGAATCAGAAAAAGGTTTATTGCCAAGTTCAGCAAGGGGTTTGGCAAAAAGCACTTTACCATACTAAGAATTTGTCAGGTGCAAACATATACAGATACGAAATGTGTACAAAATTTTAAAATGAACTAGAATAAGTTTAATAGATACTGTATTCATAAAGAGGGTTTGCATGGGAAGTAGTGCAATTTACAATGTAAAACTGAAAGTGACTGTCCAAACATATATACAGATATAAGGTATTTTAGGGTGAAATACTTCTTACTTTGTATACAAAAGTGAGATTGCATGAAAAGTAGTGCAATATTCGAATTTGAAAGTAAAAGTGACTGTC
>MU570217.1:579471-617825 GCA_024362625.1 Silurus asotus | reverse complement strand
TAAGTAGGGCACTGTGCAGTAGGCTGACTGCAGTGGGGAAGAAACTGTTCTTGTGGCATGAGGTCCTGGTCCGGGTGGACTAAAATGAGACCGAAGAGGGGAGGGATTGGAAGAGTTAGTTTCCAGGATGAGAGGGGTCAGCTGCAATCTTGGCTGCATGTCTCCGGGTTCTGGAGACGTACAGCTCCTGGAGAGATGGGACACTGCAGTCGATATACTTGTCAGCAAAGCGGATGACACGCTGCAGCTTGGCCTTTTACCTGGCTGTAGCTGCTGCAAACCAGACCGTGATAGAGGATGTGAGGATAGATTTGATTATGGTATTGTGGAAGTTCACCAACATCTTTGCAAGGAGAAAGCCGTAAGAAATACATCCTCTGTTGAGCTTATGTTCTGCTTCCACTTGAGCTCCAGGTTGATGATGGTGCCCAGGAATTGGAAGGACTTGACAGGTGTCGCCGGAGAGTCACAGAGGATGACAGGGGGGAGGGGGGCTGGGCCCTTCCTGAAATCTACTATCATCTCCACTGTCTTGAGAGAGTTGAGCTCCAGGTTGCTCATGCTGCACCATGACAAAAGATGGTCCATCCTACTCCTGTACGCCGACTCGTACCTATTAGAGATTAGTAGTACATGGTAGAGGGAAGAAAACAAAACAGTTCCACCTCCAGCATTTAATAGGTAAACCAGCTAATAAAATATATCATGATAGTATTGTTAGTTAGAACTCCAGCTTTATTTAAGATGTCAAATGTTGTATCATGTATTGCAGAGAGAATAAACTGGTGATATGGACTAAATTATGTTCAAAGTCTAGAATATTTGCATCTGTTCCTGTTTAATTTGCCACATTTTTAAAGAAATAACCCTGATTATCCACTGATGTAGATAAGGTAAGCTGGTAAACATATTTTTTTATGGGGCAAAACAAAAATATCCAATAACAAGACCTTAAACAAAATTGAGAGGCTATCATATTAAACTTGCAATATAGGGTAGTATAATGTAGATAATTTTACAGAAACCCTGAGATATAAAACATTCCAGAACATAAATGAGCTGAAATAATCTAGGTATGTGTGGAAAGATATAGACCATAATGACTCCACTGAGCTAAATAGGGATGTGCAATTATTGCACAAGACCTAGACGTTTTAGCACAAGACATCCCAAAGCCAAGAAAATCCAAAACATTAAAACATGCTAACATGTAATGAAAGAAAAAAATAAAGCTTTCAGCTATAGTTACTGTATATTGAATAACATAAGAGATAGATACAACTTCATTTACACTGCTTATTATGGGTACACAGAAATGAAGTGCAGTTTACCATGAAATCAAAATAGTATCACATATAAATATAAAACACATACTATATAATATATAGGCAGCTATAATTAACAAGGATCTGCATGAAGGTTTACTTCATTTACTTTAAAACTTTGTGTAACAAACCATTTCATACAAATCAAATCTATTTTAATCAGATCATTTTTGTGACTTCCATGTCTCATTTATATGTAGATAAAAAATCATTCTTTAAAGGATTTCATTTTGTCAAAGTCACAGAATACCTGTTTCTTCAACACTGCTTTTAGCATCATCACATTCACCAGCAACTGGTCCACTAATCATTATTTATCTTTTTCTTCCTATCAGTTTCATTGGACTTTATTTGCCTAGTCTAATACTTCCACAAGTACAGAAAAAGTCATTTTCAACACTGAACTAATTACAAGTAAGGTCTTAGGTTGGTACAATTATGGCTACCAAGGAAAATAACCTTAGCCAAGTTGTGCTTGTGAGCCAAACAACTAGAAAACACACTAGTGCAATTTCAAAATCTGACCGTAAAAGTTTTAAATTATAAATCATTCTTACTTGATTTATTATTTTCTCTTCCACCTATACCTTTGTATTCAAACCCCATGTGTTCAATATATCTATTTTCAAACGATTATTTTAAACTGAAAAGCACGTAAATCCATTTCTTCCCTGAAAAAAAAACAGAAATGATGTACAATCTTTCCTAATGTTTATGCTTGTAGTGAGTTTCCATCCAGATCCTTTTTTTTTCTCAGAACAAAAACACTTGTCCGGCTCAGGTCATGCACCATGAAAAGTTCATAATTCCAGGAACCTCCCCTTCAAAGAACAGATATGTTTTCTAAGCTGTAGGAAAGTGCACCACAAAATACACAAAGACACAAAATGCACAACAGATTTATTTAGATGGATGTTCATAATGTGCAGGCAGTGGGTCTGCGTTCACACAGCGATACTGATATTATGTGCTGTGTTACATAATAGACCGAGTGCCCCCTCCCTAACACAGCTGCCAGACACATGGACATCAGCACTGCATTACAGTCAGCAGACAGATGGCTATTTATGATTGTGTACTTAGGTGGGACACACAGACAGACTCTGCACAACTTTCCCATGGGACACAAGCCTGCTGTGTGCTTAAATTAGTTCTATTTCCCAATTAGAATAGAACCATTTAAAACAAATGATCAACACCTCATAAGTATCAAATGAATACATTCATATTTGTTTGCTTAGTGGTTTTAAGACATATGCATTTCCAAACCGCTTTTTTTACTTTTGTGTTTCTTTTAAATGGCTATTTATATACAACCTCACTAAATGATCATCTTGCACATTAAAAATACATTAACACCTTAAATCATTTATTTGTTCATTGGCAGTAACTGCTTTAGGAGGTCAGGGTTGTACTGGATTCTATCCCTGTAATACAAATCAGGAATACACCCCTTGTTTGAATATGTGTGAATATGTGTATGCATGGACTCCTGTAATGGACTGGCATCGATGCACATATTCACACACGTGTTTAGTCTTCAAGGCAAATTAGAGCTACTAATAAACAAATTACAAAAAAATCCAAATGTGAGTTAACGATAATCGCTAATTTCTAAAATATTGTAAATGAATTTCATGTATTTCTGTAGCACTACCTGCTGGCACGCTCAGCTTGTTTGTCATGTTTGTTTGTCTATCCATGTGCATTTTATTTTGGTTCATGTCTCATCTCCACTTATGTCTTGTCACTGTTTGTCTCCCCAGTGTGTAATAATTATTTCCATTTATTTTTTGTTGCCTATTGATTCATTTTTTCAGTACTTCTTCCAGTGTCTTGTACTGCTATACCAAGCCGTTGTTACTCTGAGGTAGTGTTCATGCTCATGTTTAATTTCTAGTTAACTTCTGTTTACACATTGATTTGTGATTTCTGCCTGTATTCTGATTCACATTCTGGATTTGTTTGCCTGTTTAAAACTAGAGTCTCAAAATGCACGTCTGCTTTTCAGGACTGTGCTTAGAGGCAGGGTCATTGAAATTGAGTAGATCTACCTCATTGTTAAATACACTTAAAAATGATTAAAACAAATATAATTATTATAAATTACCATTTAACTTATTCAGATCATCTCAAAAAAATCCAGTGACAACATTACGAGTTTAATGTCTGTTAATTTCACAGATACACTATTTATTTTCTCCCCTCTATATGTATCTCTACTATGGTGGTGCTGTATATGTGGAAAGCTTGGCTCAAAATCTGCAACACGAGACCCGGGGACCAGCGGGGCACTACCGCTCTTTTATGGCTCCATAAAATGACTTCTGCTCTGGCTCTGCTTCCACTCTGCACCTTGTTTTCTACCATGCCATACTTCTGTCTATGGCCAGATATTAATCAAGGAATGGAAAATAAAGACTTTAGTATGTGAAACTATGTAACTGTCGCTACAGAATAATAATTTATGAATTGCTGCACAAAGGACAATGAAAGAGCTGTAAATAAGAATAAATAAATAAGAAAAGTTGCAGTTTTTATTGAGAATTCATGCTGACAGTTCACTTGAAACTTTCCACAAAAGAAAACATGATTGAATTCATATTCCTGTCCTCCATTATTTCATTTCACCTTCTCCTATTATTTAGCTTTGATTATGTGATCTGAGGTACATTTTTACCTCTCTTTAACAACTGCTATAAATCATTAGGAAGGAATGACAGCTTCTCTATAATGAGGGCCAGCCCGGCTCCAGTAGGCGTTACTGTGAAATAGCTGTCCTTAATAACCCCGACACAAAAGCAGACAGCCTACACAGTTTACCTCTGCTTTCCTGCCGTGTATTTTTTCCTGTAGTAGATAAAGCTTTCAAAAATCTGGCTGTATATAAATGTGGATTATATAACCTGACTAATTTAGACAAAACGTGGGAGTACATGAATGTGTGTTTGTAGTGTGTGTGTGTGTGTGTGTGTATAGATATTATTATTATTATTATTATTATTATTATTATTATTATTATTATTATTATTATTAATGATAAATGAAAAAAATGAAAAAAATGAAAAAATATTTCAATAAATAATTTATTGTTAACCATACATTTCTTTTGGAACATAGCCTAATTTATTTCCAGATTATACAGAAAACAATCTTTTAGACTTGGAAATGCTTCTGGTAATGCAAATGGTTTAATTTCAATTTATTTTGCCCATGCACCGGTGGCTGTATTTAAAGGTCTTCCAATTTCAGTCCACTCAGCAGGTTTTATAAGGAACATCTGTAAAACCTGAACATTCATGCAACTATCCAATCAGCCAATCATGTGTCAGCAGTGTGGCACATAAAAACATGCAGGTGGTTGGTTTTGACACATAGGTTGGATTGAGAATTTTAGAAATTGCTGCTCCGCTAACTTTTTTTTGCAAACAATTGTCTCTAGAGTTTACACAAAAAGGTGCAAAAATATTGATCATTTAGGTTCAGTTCTGCAGGGAGAAACACCTTGATAAGAGAGGGAAATGGAACTCATTTAGATAGATAGATAGATAGATAGATAGATAGATAGATAGATAGATAGATAGATAGATAGATAGATAGATCTTAAGTTTGAGCCACCAGATAGACTACACTAACTCAAATAACTAATCATTACAGTTGTGGTGAGCAGAAAAGCATCTCTGCAGGCACAGTTCATTGAACCCTGAGAAGGATGGGCTACAACAGCAGACCTGTGATTTTCATGGTTCTGTATTTTCATACTGGACAGATATATTAAGGCATATATATTAAGGTTTTCTTCAGTACTAAATCATTTTATTAAATGAATTTAACTTAATTTATCTTCATTCAAATTAATTAAGTTTTAACCATTGCAGAGACATTTTTTTGGTGTGCCAGAATTCTAATATACTTCCTAACATACTTTTTAAATTAGATTCACTTATATATTTCTTACTTAAATATATGCTTTAGAAAAACTGAACAATAAAATCTCAGAACTCAAGGGTTGATGACATATAATGGTCAACAGAGATAATTTCTGCTGAGGATTGAGGGTTTTTTTGTGAGTTGTAAGCCCTGAAATGAAGCCTTTATGCACCCCAAAGTGACTGGAGTTCTGTTATAACTGCTCATTGCCTCAGCTACAGTAACTTTTCTTTATAGTAACTGAAAATGGAAATCATTATGTCATCACAGTGTGGTGCTCTGAAATCATGAGTGAGATAGTTCCAAAACAGCAGTATCCCATATTTGGTGAACTCAAGGTAGCTGGTGTTCTATTTGAGTCTTAATACAAAATTAATTAAAAGGAAAAAGTGACTGTGTATGAAAGGGCATTTAAAGAACCGTGTGTTAGGTAAGGTTAATTTGTTACAGTTATGTCAGTAATCCTAAATTTTGCATTTTCTTTTAAGCTAAACGAATGATTTACCTCAATTGGACTTTAAATATCATTACTATTACACCATGGAAAGTGTAAATGTGTCTTAAGGTTTGACACAATTATGAGTTGCCTTTATACAACCCTTACAGAACGTTCCATTCTGTAAGACATATGACAAATTCTGCTTAAACTATAACAAAATAATTATTATATGAAATATAGCTTCTATGCAAAGTAAAACAAACATCATGCATCAATGTTATTAGCTTGTGAAATGTTAAAGATCATTTGACTGATTTTGATCAGGGCTTACTTTTCCCCGATTTTCCAATCTAGTAACAATTCTAGTAACCTGACAACAAGCAGCTGCACAACACAGATGCAGCTTCTATTTAAGGAGAAATGGAAAAACTCACAAGCTGCCCTCTTTTTGCCTTTTTGTCAGTGTAATAAAACACCAAAGTGGACAGCAAAGTGCCTGCCCATGGCTTAAATGTGGTGCAGGTGGAATATTGGTGTTACTGCCCAGTATTTCATGAGCCCCACAGTTACCACTCACTCCTTCTTCAGAGTCTCATGCCACGAGCACACAAACCATGCAAATCCTCTTTCCATTTCTCGCACGAAATGTAAACAAATTTCACAGATGCTTGAGAATGAATCAAACATATAGAGTTTGAGGTGATATTGGGCGAATTCCTAAACATTCCTAAACAGCACAAGTATAATTATTTCCAGGTATTTAGTTATAAAACCGCTTAACACTGATATTCCACATTTCAGTCCCTCATTGTGTTTGTCTGTCAAATATAAAAATGAAGTGAGCTGTAAGTATCTTGGCCAGGAACAAATTATCTTGTCCTACCATAATATGTAGAAGCAGGCTTTAGATCGGTGAATGTTTTCACTGCACATTCACCATATGTTTAATAATTGATTGAAAACAGGACATGTATGTTTTATGTTGCAAAAAATGCTGCATAGGGACAAAAAAAAAAATAAAAAATCGAAACAAGCTTTCAGTGCAAGGGTCAAATATATACAGACAGAGTTAACTTGCCAGGAGCACAAACAGGAATCGTAAAAGAAACTCCAAACACTAATAGCAATTGGCAATATTTGACAATAAGGTGTTGCAAAGACATGAAAGAGCAAGGACTCGGGGAACAAGTAAACACAGTCACATAAACAGGGAATTAAGAAACAAGTAACCAATATCAGGAAAACAGGGATTACAAGAACATTTTACACAGTGAGCGGAAACTAGATGTGAAAATCAATCAGCTCCCCGGTTCAGTTTTCAGTGCACTGATCAGGAAGTTATTCATTTACAATATCTATCCAAAGCTCTGGAATATTTGCTCCTAAATAAATCTTGAAAATTACAACATAACATATTTTCTGAAGTTGCCAGCTCAAAAATGAAAACTTGAATTTCTAAAGAACATTATTTTTTATACTAAGTACATTTCTTCTGAGTTGTTCTTTAAATGGTTAGTGATTTAAAACCCCACTAGCTAGCAATTGGTCCTGCAATTGGTCTATCACAAATCCATGTGGGATTCAGATAATATATTAAAAAAAATTATTTATATGCCATGAAAAAATCAATTTTCTTTATGTTTTAGGTTTTTACTGTGACAAATAAGAATAATTAAAAGCTCATCCTGCTGTTTACAAAGGATGTTTTACAAATCGAGTACATAGTCATGTTAGTGAAAAATAAGTCAGTAGTATGCCAGGTTACAAACCAGTGGATGAACCCATGCACATGATATACCAATATATACATATTTTAGGGAACTGGTTGAAAGTATAAGCTGAATGAAGTAAAATAATTTAGTACACACCTATGAATGTAATGTAGTATATGTGTAATGTGTAGTTTACAAATAAATATGGCCAATATTATTTTAAATGCATATTGTATTGATGAAGGCCACCAGGAAGGAGGAAAAGAGGAAGGCCAAGGAGGAGCTTCATGGATGTGGTGAGGGAGGACATGCAGGTAGTTGGTGTGAAAGAGGCAGATGTAGAGGACAGGGTGGTATGGAGACGGATGATCCGCTGTGGCGACCCCTAATGGGAGCAGCCGAAAGAAGAAGAAGATTGTATTTATGAATGCATTTCATTATAAATGCTGTATAGAAATAAAAGATCAAATAAAAGTGCTATTTGGCATGTATGTCATGGTTTAATCATGAATACAATGTGCTGTGGCATTAAGCCAAAACAAAACCATTATTTATGGACAGCTTTCCAGTAGTATACTATTCAGTATATATTAATCTTTTACAAGAGTTCTGCTCAAAAATGTACTCTGATATTCCTGCTGAATGATGTAGATTCATTTAAACACGTACAGTCGATTGAATCTACTAAAAGGTTTTCGGGAAGAATAAACTGGCCAGGCTGTAAATCACCAAGTTTTACATCAAAACTGCTTTAGCAGGCGATGTTTTCCAAGCTTGTCTTGGGTTAACCCTTTACAGAATACATATACATTAACAAATGACAATCACCTGCCAAATGTAGTTTAATATAATGTGATTTAGAATTTCAAAGAAAATATAGTATCTATTTACCACTAATATTTAAAAAAACGTAAGCCATAATTTTTTTTTTTTTTAAGGAGACTTATTTATTCATCTTTAGTCATCTAAGTAGATCCATGGTCTATACCAGGACCCCTGAGCAGTGGAATTAGTAGCTTAGTAGTTAAGATGCTGGACTACTGCTCAGAATGTCGAGTTCAAATCCCAGCACCACCAGACTGCCACTGCTGACTTTCGAGCAAGACCCCTAATCTTTAGCTGCTCAGTTAAAAAAAAATTAAATAATTGTAAGTCCCTTTGGATAAGAGCATCAGCAAAATGCTATAAATGTAAATGAGTGCGAGGTGGAAACCGCTCCTTTGTGAGGCAGCAATTTGCCGTATAGGCAATCTAACAACTGGAGTGTTTTTGGGATGTGTGAAGATTTTTTGTCAGGGATAATCAAGTAAAATATAAACAGAAAAATAGTACTGTAAGTTATGTACACAAAGTTAGGCATGTTCAATTAATATTTAGATCATTAAAAGATGTGTTTTGTAGTTTATAGCATTTACTATTGATATCTACAGTATAAGACAGTTTACAGAAAAAACTATTTAATCCTAGATGCTACAAAATTCAAATTAGACTTTCAAAAGCATTTATTTGAAAAATATTTGGTTTTATATGGAAACAAAGCTTCCTAATTAATATTTGAAGAAAATGTTATATGTGGATCCCTACAAGTGGTACAACCCCTTTAAGATCCATTTAACAGCCATTAAGTGTGTGGTGTATGCACTTTTAATTATGCTACTACAAGCAGTCATAAAGGTTTTAACCCTGGAAACTCCAGTGTTACAGTACTCCAAACATAACATAACGTATATTATCCCTGTAAAATTTCACTGTAGTCACTAAATAATACATAATATTTCCTGAAAACAAGTTTAATGATGAATAGCTAACAATAAGCTAAGAGTTTTAGGTTTAGAAAAATACAATTATATAGATAGTTCATGTTTTAGTTATGGCAATATGCACTTTACTTAAAAAAAAGTACTGTGGGAATGCCATTGAAGAAAAACTCCAAGAAAGAAAATATGGTAGGAGATCAGTCTTTTCAGTCTTGCATCATCTAATGAAAAAACCATTTCTCTCTCTAGCTACATATGACACACATGATAATCCTGTTCAGAGGACAGCAGAGAAAAACAGACGCTAAAATAGACAAGAAAAAAGGGAGAAAACATCTGGACAGACAGACGATTACGTAGCAGAGACATTAGTCTTATCTGTATGCTTGCACACTCAGCACACACCATGAATTATATTTTGATGTTTTCCATCGGGATTTGCTTCTGTGCCAGAATTATGGTCAAGTGCAGGCAGACAGATGTACCATGACAAAACACAACAAGGAGGAAGACAGAGGAAGAGGGTGATAATAATAATAGTGATAAAGGAAAGACAGAGATAAACATCCTGGGAAATAATGGGCCTCACATATTTTTATCCTAAGAGGTTGAAGACAGCTGGAGTTGACTTACCTAGTGATCTAATGGCAGTATAACAGTAGCAGTAACTGAATCATACATTGTAACAAATATTAACAGAAAATTGTATGCATTAAAAATAGTGGTTCCATGAACCATAAATAAAATGATCACATATGGCACAGTTTTTTGCATGATTTAAACGTTCAGGAATACGTTAAGATAATAAAATGCCTAACATAGACAGTGGAGGCCCAGTGCTCTTTCTCTTTCTTGGCTATGGTTTGGGAGATATTACATTTGAAAACTTTTTTCAGAATTCCATCTTGAAAACTCATTAAGTGTAGGGAACGTCATAGGGTACATGGAAAAATATAAAAGTGTCACACATTCATTACATATCCTGGAAGATAGGTTTCAAATTAATACACAACATATTTACGATTATTCACACATTCAAAAACATCCTGAACCAAGGTGTTGGAACAAATTGTGGTTAAGCAAATCCCAGCTGGTTGACAAGATCGATCCAGTCATATTGCATGGAAAACAAAAAATAAATCAATTTTTTTTTTTTAAATAACCAAAGGAAGGTAAGAATATGATTGTTCCAGTACTGTGTGCTGAAATAGGTTAGGTGCTAGACACTGATACTCCATCTACTGAGAAAATATCCTTATTTCTTCCAATTATTTAACTATTTCAACATGTTCAAAATGGTCTGTTTGTTATTACAGTACACCATGTTAATAATCAACTGCATCTCCTGAGTCATTATGGTACTTATAACACAGTGCTTTTTTTCAAAAAGCGCCCTGAGAATGTTCTGAAAATGTCACACCTGGCCTAACATCTCCAGTCTTACTCGTGTTCGTTATCAAGATAGTGTAAACTACAACACTGATGGTGTAATTGTAAGATGGTTTGTTTAACTGCTTGGAAAAGCAACTAAGGCCTGGCTGTGTACATCAGTTTTATGTTTGATGGGTAAAGGTTGGACTCACATTAACCTCTGTTTGAAAATCATTATAAATGAGAGTAAACTGAAATGAGTTCTCAGTGAAGCACAACAGCAACACATGAATCAAGTCATCAAATGCTCCAGGATTTCACTCTTGTAACAACATACTTTTCCAGTTAACATCACTGTAGTTACAGTTTAGTTCATAGAAGTTGCAGAATAGCGTGCTTAAAATGAGAAACAATCATTACCTGGAACTCAACATCATTCGCTTTTAATCTTATTTTAATTTGTTTAATAAATGTACAAAATGCAATGGGGTAATTCGAATACGACAGCAGATGCACAAATGTACAGAATATAGAGGAATACTGAAGTCATAGCTACACCATGGGGCCTAATACTAATTATGGGTTATTTAACAAAAAGGGTGTAGCCTTATTAGGGCTGTCAATCGATTAAAATATTTAATCGTGATTAATCGCATGATTGTCATGAGGTAACTTATGATTAACCGTATTAAATTTTTAATACTCTAATCAACATGGGCATGAACAAATATAGATTCTTTATGCAAATGTCTGTTTATTATTAGTGAAAATATACTCAACATAGAAGAATAGCCTTTATTTGTCACATATACATTACAGCACAGTAAAATTTGTTCTTCACATATCCCAGCTTGCTTTGAAGTTGTGGTCAGAGCGCAGGGTCAGCCATGATACGGCGCCCCTGGAGCATAGAGGGTTAAGGGCCTTGCTCAAGGGCCCAAGAGTGGCAGCTTGGCGAATACCGGGGCTTGAACCCCCGACCTTCCAATCGGTAATCCAGCGCCTTAACCGCTGGAGCTATAGTGCTTGAAGACAAAATATTCTTGTAAATGTTTTAAAGCAATTATGGTTTTAAATTATGTAAATCATCAGGAAGCCAAGCAGAACTTTTGTGTGTGTATCATGGCATATTTTGGCATTAGATTTGAGACTTGGCAACAATTGTTTTTCGGTGGAGTTGTTTTGGGATTTTTAATATCTGAGTAAAAAAAGGACATTGTTAATAAATGTGTTTTGCATTAAAGATTTTTATTTTACCCAATCTATATGTATTTAATAAAAAAATGTTTAACAAAAATGCATGCAGCATTAGTTGTGTGTTAATAAAATTTGTGCCGTTAACATAAATTTGCGTTAACGCGTTATTAACAAGGTAATTTTGACAGCGCTCAGTTTTATACAATGAAAACATAGAATATCGAGGCAAAAATATACATTGCAATATGAATCAGAATATGCTAAATTCTAAAACTAAACAGTTTTAGTGTAACACTTAGTCAATCACAAAATGGAAGAGACAGTAATTCTGAAATGGGTAAACAAATAAACAGCCTAGCCAGCAGAAAGGAAAGAAAATAAAAAAAGAACAATTTTGTAATGCTTTGAGAGGTTATTTTTGATTCTGCACTCAAGTGTCCTGGCTTTTGAGCCAGATGAGCATCTGTTTCTGTCTAACGTTCTGCTGATGGAAAATCCCCTGGCAATGGAGAAGAATCCCTATAACACACATGCATACACTCACACAAAAATAGATGAACACACAAAGTTACAACATGCAGGGAACACAAACGTGACAATAAATCATCCCAAGCCAAAACTTAACCCGGTAAAATTCTCAGGTAAAAGAGACAAGCTTGCATGCATTTGCAATGAATTTCTGACAGCTCTTCTGAGTGAACTGGCTCCTTCGCAGAGTAGCAGATCTGTTGTGAAATCAGGCAATGCTAACGATTTGGATTGTTAAAATCATCATGCCACCTGACTTCCTGGCCTAGACCTGAGGCTATGACTAATACCCACCTGGACAGGAGCAATCTTAACCCATTACACTTTGGATAATTAGTAGTATCCCTCCAACAAACAAAGTTGTGCTTCTAATCCAACTTTTCTATATGAAGTTTAGCAACAAAAAAAAAAAAATGGCAATGTTGGAGCAAATTATGATAAAGTAGGAAGTATAAAGTACGTTTGACTCAATACACGTTTGACTCCAATACCGCATGGTTTCAATTTCACTGTCTGTTTCCCACTCAACACTGCATTAATGTGTGACTGTTTTCCTGGCTCACAGTTAATAAAATGTTCTCATCCCCTTAAGTTAAACTGGAATTCCTTAAAGAAAATAAGAAAGAGAGAGAGAAAGAGAGAGCTGGAGAGAGAGAGAGAGAGAGAGATCGTTAGGTTACTTCAGGTTAGGGTGAGGTTACTGAGCTACTGACGTTATATGTAAATATAGTTAGGAGATGTGTTTCTTCATTTTCCACAGAGTGCTATATGGACACTCTGTGGAAAACTTTTACTGACAGCCATATTTAAAGTCAACATCAAATGCTCTGAAAAAGACAGAAGGGCTACTGCTAAAAGCTAGAAAGTTCAATCCAAAGAAATAAATAGGCATTAAAAGACAATTGTTAGCATTTTTCCATCAATTGCCCCTCTAACTGTTTGCAGAAGATATACTGACATTGAATGGCATTACATAAATCACTTAATATGTTCCAGCTACATACAGTAGATAACATCCAAACTGGAAGTCTTCTTGGCACCTGAAATTTGTTTTTTGTTACAATGACCTGTAAGAGCCAGTGTTTTTCTTTAGGCTGAGGTTCTTTTTTCCACATAAGGGAAAAGAGTAATTTGTACAGGAAAACTTGGCTAGGCTTCTCTACCTTGAAAAATATGGCATCATGTCAAATCTTAGGCAGTTTATTAGCTAAAGCTTTTAGTTTTTGCATGTGTAACTTTGGCTTCAACAATATTTCTCTATCTGACTTAATTTGATATCATTTATTTGTTATGATAACTTGGAATAGTCTGCTCATTATTCTGTATGTAGATATAATGTAGCTATAATGAAGGTACTTTGTTGGGTTAAGACAATATTGTGTAAACTGGTAGAATGTTCTGAGGAAAAAACAACATGGTATTTTGTGATATGAGGGAATTCGTAGTATTTTAGTAGACGAAATGCAAATGAAATTAAGATTATTTTTAGGTTTGACTGAATTTCACCACCACTTTTTTTTAAACTGGCTACACACCCAACACAATGTTTGCATGTTGCCATTTGCCGAAACAGTTCAAAGTAAATAAATGCATTTCCATATATCTGTTCCGTTTAAAATATCGCCAACAAAGAAATACAATTTTAGACAAACTCCCAAGCATTCAGCCACAGACAGATTTTTAGAAAGCCATTGCATATATATTTCAAAAATCCCAGAAAGAATTTCCATTTAAGTTGTACTTTTGTAAATACAAAATGTCTGCATACCCAAGAACTAACATTTCACATATAGGAGGCCTGTGTCATCACTGGACATAAAAGTGTCTATATATTATATTAAATCAACATCTTAAAACAGTTGCAAACCTACTTGATATTTTTTAACGCATCCTCATGAGAGATGCAAATGGAAAATTAAGCACTTTTTGGCAGAATGCTAGCATTGTGCATGTGACATTTGGGAAACATAATATCCTATTTCAGCATCTTCACAGTGGATTTGTCATTTTCTTTCCATCCTTATTTCCTTCTGTCTACACTGTCTGATTAAGATTCCGGCATTTCTCCTAACTTGTACTGCTAGATTCACACAGGCTGCCAAATCCGCCTCATCTGCCCCTCATGATTAAATCTAAAGGGATTATATCTCAAGGTTTCTCCAGCTTTAATTGCCAGGAAGAAAACATGAGAGATTGATCCAAGGGAGTAAGACAAAGAGACTCTGTGGTTGTTGATCCTCAGCTGATCCCAAGCTTATTTTTTAAACACATCAGACTAGGAAAAAAGACAAGATGGCTTGTAATAAAAAAATTATCTGGTATTGTAACTTCTTCATAGAGCAAGATCATGTGCTGAGGAATTAGTAAGTGTTTAAAATCTTTACTTGAAATGGATAAACTGAATTTTATTTTGATTCCGGATTACGCTAAGGTTGTCTTTGGTAATTTGGTGGGGTTTTTTTTGTTATACATTTCTTTTGCAGATAAATGAGGTTTTAACTGGTTAAGTAAATAGGTAGAAATCTAAATATGCTCCATATACAGAACAGATATTTTCCACTGATTTCCTGTTCCAGGAAAAAAAAAAAATTTGGTGGGGTTTTTTTTGTTATACATTTCTTTTGCAGATAAATGAGGTTTTAACTGGTTAAGTAAATAGGTAGAAATCTAAATATGCTCCATATACAGAACAGATATTTTCCACTGATTTCCTGTTCCAGCAGGAAAAAAAATAATTGAGTCCTCATCTAAGCAAGAGGAAAGTAATGCATCCAAGTATTCACTTTAATTTTAATTTTATTGTAAGTTTTAAAAAGTATTTCTTCAATTGATTGCTTGAAAGATTTTATGGAAATTGCAGCATTTAATAGCAGGAATCTGAGGCTACTGTGTAAACTCCAAGAAAATCCAAGTAGATCAGCAGTTTCTGAAATACTCAAATCAGCCTTTCTGGCACCAGAAGTCTCAATTCAGAAGTCACTAATAATTTAGATGTGCCTATTAATTAAAGATCTCGACACGCATGAATTGAATACATTGTACTGCTGCCACATACAGTAACTGGCTACATGGATAACTGTGTAAATGAGTAGCTGTACAGGTGTTCCTAATAACATGGCTGTTGAGAGGTTTATTGGTTAGCATGATGAATAGATTGATGGTGGCTGGAGGATTAACACAAATAAAGATTAGCTGACATCTTGTTGGTATTAACCAACTGCTAAAACCATAATTTACAGCTTACAAAACATATACAGGATCTCAGTCTTGATCAGTAGAGGGTTCAACATTCCAAAACATTGTAATTTAATAAAACACTATCTTTGCAGACGCTTCTCTGGCAGACGATCCAAACACGTTTTACGCTCGTTCGAGGCTGCAGATAACTGCGCTAGCGGCACAAATAGCATGCACGCTGTGAGAGCCGGAAAGGTACACACGTTCACCATCTCGAAGCATGACATGAGGGGCATTCAGGAGAGTGAACACCAGGAAGGCAGCAGGACCAGATGGCATCATGGGTCGGGTTTTGAAAGCCTGCGAGATATTTAACCTCTCCATGGAACAGACTGTTGTCCCATCATGTCCCGAAGAAACCCCAGCCCACTTGCCTCAACGATTACCACCCTGTAGCCCTGACCTCAGTAGTGATAAAGTGCTTTAAAAGAATGGTCAAAGCTTCATTACCAGACACATTAGATCCACTACAGTTCGCTTAACACGAGAACTACTCTACTGAGGACGCCATTGTCCATTTTTCTACAAAGAGCAATAAGCCACCTAGACTGCAGAAAAGGTAATTATGCGAAAATGCTGTTTGTAGATTACAGTTCAGTGTTTAACACCATAATTCCCTCCACACTCACTTCTAATTTGGAGGTCCTGTCAATGGATCAACTTCCTGACAGACAGACTACAAGCCGTACAGGTGGGCAAACACATCTCATCCACCCTCACCACTGGAGCTCCTCAGGGTTGTATTTTCAGCCCCCTGCTGTACTCACTGTACACACATGACTGTGTGACCACTTTTAACTCCACCACCATCATCAAGTTTGCTGATGGCACTGTTGTGGTGGGCCTACCTACAGGATTTACCCAGGAGAGATGGTGCCAGGAGAGTAAGACTAAGGAGTTAATAGTGGACTTCAGAAGAAGCAGGAGCGGTCAAACCGTCTGCTAAACATCAACAGGACTCCAGTGGAGAGAGTGGACAGTTTCATGTACCTAAGTGTTCACATCACACATGACCCGTGTTGGTCCTGCCACATCGACACCCTGGTGAAAAAGGCCCAGCAGCGTCTGTACCATCTGAGACTTACTTAGTTACGTTTAGGTAAGCGATATATATTAGCATTATTTATTTTTATCTTTAATTTGTATCTCTTATCATGTTTACAAGTCGAACAGTCAAAAAGCATTTCACTATATGTAATACTCTGTATGAATGAGTATGTGACAAATAAAATTTGAATTTGGGTGCAATATCCATCACGACAAAAGAACATATAGGCTGCCAGGAGAGCTGCAGTATCATTACAGTAGTGCTTGTGTCAATAATTTTACATATTCATCAAGTGTCTGTCTGGAATATAAGGTAGGCAATTTTACAAAACAATCAATCAAACAAATACTGTACACACTACATAGACAAAAGTATTGAGACACCTGAATTTCCAAGTCATATGTGGTTATTTCCCCAACTGTTATCGCAAAGCTGAAGGCACACAATTGTATACAGCATTTAATTTTCCCCTTCACCTGGACTAGAAGACCCAAACCTGTTCCAGCATGGCAATGGCCCTGTGCACAAATCAAACCACAGTAAGATATGCTTTGCATGGGTTAGAGCAGAAGATCTCCTACTATAGAGCTCTGACCCTCAACCCTATTAAACACCTTTGGGATGAATTGGAATGCTGACCTCCTCACCTACATAAGCACATTACTTTACTAAAACCCTTGTGTCTGAATGAGCACAAATCTCCACAAGTACACTCCAAATTCTAGTGTACCACCCAAAAGAGTAGAGGGAATTATAAGAGCAAATTGGGACTATATGTGGAATGCTCAAAAAGCAAATACTATACTTATGATCAGGTGTCCGCAAACTTTTGGCAATAAAGTGTATATGAGCTCAAGCTGAAACTTTGGTGGTAAAGCATGGTGGTGGCAGTATTATGTTTCCTGTTATCTGGGTTTGGGACTCTAGTCATAAGAGAGGGAATATTTTATGGCTACAAACACCTGTTTATTTTTGCACAAAACCTAAAGATTTTATCTTCTATCACATTAAAGACTAAAAGCACAAATCCATAAACACCAGAAAGGAATAGCTTCATTTGTTTACCTCAGTTTTAAATGCGAATAAAAAAAAACTGTGAAATGATTTAACGTGCTAGTAAAGGTATATAATAAATTAAGTTAAAAAGCAAGAACACAATATTGGCCAACATACTTTTTTACAAGGCCAAAGAGGGAGGTATGCTAGACTGAAAAACAGCAGAATGACCGAACAAAAATAACAGTAGCAAACATAATAGGGAAATTAATAATGGAAAAGTGGGCTACATTTAGGCACGTCAGTGGTTTAAACAGGATAAATGCTACTGTTGAAGCGCTCTCTCTCTCTCTCTCTCTCTCTCTCTAACATTTGAGTCTTTTGGAAATGTTTGAATGTATATGTTGGCATGTACCGATAACACTGGGGTCACTAATGATATATAAGCAAATATCCCAAAAACCATCATTTACCTGTATAGGACCATGAGACTAGTGTGCCATTATATTTAAAATATTATAGCTCTCAAATGATGTATACTGAATGCATCTAAATGCTCTAATTTACATTATAGAGGTAAACTGTTTAGTATTTACTGTCCTTTTGTATATCTCTGCACATAACAATCCTACCGCAAAGCTTAAGGGACCCAGTGTGATTTTAATGTGCTGCCTGTGTGGAGGTTTGTACATTGTTCCTGTGTGTAGATTTTCTCTGGTTTCCACCAATTGTCCAAAAATATGCCAGTATAACTGGATTGGCTATTCAAAATTCCCCCTAGGGGTAAATGAACATAAAGCACTTACTGAAAATATGTTGAAATAAATAGCTTTACAGAGCTGTGAAAATAATTACACATAATAGCTAAAACAATCAAAGGCTTAAATTTGCCCTATTGCATTCCCTTTTTGTGGCAAGTCTGTTATACTAAGGTATCTAAGCACTGCGCTTCTGTAGAACATTACAACCCGAAATCGCAGGAGTAAGAAAAGGCTCCTAGCTTGGAAGGCCATAATGCCAGTGAATATGTACCACAGACAATGGGTCTCTTTGAAGCTGCCCGCTTAAGCCATTTTCTATCATGTAATTAAAAAAATCTCAGTTTTCTCCTAAATCCAAATTTGAACATGATGTAGTTGTTTCCTAAACAGTCAGAAGAGGTCCTGCCCCACACAAATAAACAATCTGTCTAAACCAATCAGTGGCAGTTCTGCACAAAGATTTTGGTGATGGAGTCGCATTTGCAATAGAGACAGAGCTAAAAACCTGGCTCAAAGTGCAGTATGCCATGATGCAAAACAAAAGTATGGAAGGATTAATGAACATAAATGGGAAGAAGAGATGTGATTTCACTTTACACGCTCTAATTGTTGATGGAGGGCTGACTTGGCACACTCTATAACAACCATCTGGAAGTTATTTGATCATTTTTCTATTAACTCCAATAAAACATCTAAACGTAGTTCTTTTAAAACTACAGCAAGGAAAGAACCATATTAGTAATGCCGTGTTGACCAAAACTCCTCCACCCATTCCCTCACCCTCCTTTTCTCTCACTTAATTATTGAGACATTGACAACAGTATACATATTAACTGCCATCTATTAGTAAACGGGGGAACACTGTAAAAATCTGACAAATACAATAGTTTTTTTTTTTACAATACAAATATATTAAGCTGAGATACATCTGTAAGCATCCTATCTGCAGACAATTAGCTGTACTTTTTCTTTAAAGATCGAAACTTCAATTGAAAAACTGAGATGAACGCAAACAGTTGTACACAGCGCCCCCTCGTGGTAGATAAGCATTAAATAATGCTAAACAATTATTATATTGACATATATAATCATATAATCGTCAAAATTAATTCATAGCCTGATTGATCTATTCTTTGTGCCAGAAAACGATCCATTTTAACTACAGAAGTCAAGTATCACTAAGTATGATTACATCACAAAGGTCTACATATGGGTCATCACTCAAGAGGTATGACATCATTTACAGAAAATGGTCTATTTTCCAATCCTTGTGATAATTATGTCTGAGGCATGCAGTGATGATTAAGTCCAAATGTTGAGCTTTTGTGAACGCACGCCATAAGTGATGAAAGCTTTCGAACCATCCCAAACTAATGTTGCATTTGAACTTGATCTGTTTTAAAGGAAGTAAACACACTACCAAGTTAGTTTACATAATTGTTTAATTACACATATTGAATCACTTTATTGATTTGAAAATCTGAGAAATTCTGACCAACTATTCATTCTGCTCGTGTACTAAGGTGGTTGTATTAGGTGGTGAGATGTTTGTGCATTTTGAAGATGTATTATCCTCCCGTGAGATGCGCTAGTTACTTCTTAGCGGCTAGAAAGCGCTCACTAACATTCTCCCAGTTTATAATGTTCCATATGGCTTTAACATAGTCGGGTCTGACGTTTTTGTACTGGAGATAGTAAGCATGTTCCCAGACATCGATGCCGAGCAGTGGAATGAGACCTGGAGAGATAGAAAAATAAATAAATTAATTAATAAATAAGACTGTCTTTTTGTGTTCATTTCTCAATAGTGATTCAAACTGTAGAAAACACGTTAACATATTTCTCAAAGCGCTGTACAGTTCTTCTTAAAATACCGCAGAAATTGTTAAAATGATGCTAACTACATCCAGGTTGCCCCTTGAAAGCTGTAACACCCTGATAACTGCATGTTATAATTTAATTCTAGCTACTTATACCAGTTAAGTCATTCTACTTAATAAGAGATGCTGCCTGGGAACATTACTTGCAGACCGGATCATTTCTATATCACCACGCAACATGCACAAAACATCAACTAATGCAAAATGGAGCTTGCCAATTATTTCACAATAGCAGCTGTATCTCATTAAATCCACATACAAATAACGGTAATATGCTCGTTGTTCTGCTGTTTGAAGATGATTTGTTGACAGGAAGATATAGTATTATGATTATCCTTTGAAACTTCCTTCCCATTACTTTTTTTTTCACAGAACTCTCACCAGTGGTTCCTTGCAGAGGATCCTGGTTTGCACATGCTGCAATTCTCAGTTTTCCATTCTCCTTATCGAAACCCAACCACCCCCATCCTGATCCTTGAACCGCCACAGTTGCAGAAGTAATTTTCTCCTTCATCTTCTGGAATGAGCCAAAGTCCTGCTTAATGGCCTCCATTAGGTCTCCTAGGAGAAAATTCAACATGTATTTGCATTTTTTTGGTAATTTTTTAAAATAGTTACTTTACTAACAATGGATATATAGGGCTATATAATAGCTTGCTAAAGTGAACAGCCTTTCTGACCCTGTGGTTCTCCTCCACCATTCGGAGACAGGTTTGTCCAGAAGATGCTGTGGTTGACATGACCACCACCATTAAACCTCAGTGCTGCCTGAAGGGCCACTTGTGTTGTTACATCACCTGTACAAAATTGTTAACACGGAGAAAACTAAATCAAGGAAACAATGCACCGGAAGCTAAAATAAAAAAATCCTTTAAAATATGATCAAAACTGATTTACGTTTGGCCAGAGCTTCTTGATATTTCTCTTCGGTAGCGTTAAGGTTGTTGACATATGTTGCATGGTGCTTGTTGTGATGAAGCTGCATGATCTCAGCTGAAATGTGAGGTTCCAGTGCACCGTAATCATAAGGAAGATCTGGAAGTGTGTGCTTCTGCCTGGAAGCCAAAATGCCCAGGAAGGGATTCACGCCTCCAGCACACCTAACAGTCAATGAACATCAGGACAGAAACAAAATGATAAAGACTAAGGAATTCGATTAGAATCTGGTGTTCTTATTTTAGGTTTATTTGTTGTGTGCAAAAAATATTAGACAACTGTACGGTGAAATGTTTGTGGGACTCAAGTGGGATTCAACATTATACATTAATACTTAAGACGTCCAGCTATGAACGAACACGTATGAAATTATGTAGTAAACAAAAACATGTTACAGTAAATAACCCAGAATATGTTTTATACTTTCAAATCTTTAAAGTAGCCACTTTTTGCTTTGATGACAGCTTTGCACACACTTCTCTCACTCAGACTCATAAGGTAGTAACTTGGAATAGTTTTTCTACGTTCTTAAAGAGTTTTCAGAGGTGTTGAGTGCTTGTTGGCTGCTTTTCCTTCACTCTCCGGTCCAACGATTTAGATCATGTAATTGTGAAGGCCAGGTTATCTAATGCACCACACTCAATCACTCTCATTCCTGCACAAATAGCTCTTACATAACCAAGACATGTGTTTGAGGTCATCGTCCTGTAGAAAATAAGAAAATGAATTATGGTCCCACTAAGTGCAAACCAAATGGGCTGGCATATCACTGCAAAATAAGTGGTAGCCCTCAAGTCTGACTAAGTTACCAAAAGTGTCACCAGCAAAGCACCTCTATACTAACACCCCTAATCCTCCATGCTTTACAGTGGAAATCACACATGAGGGAACTCTACATTCACCCTCTGTATATCTAACAAAGACACAGCAGCGAAAATAATCAAATTTCTACTCATCAGACCAAAAGACAGTTTTCTACTGATGTAATGTCCATGCCTTGTGTTTGTTGGCCCAGGCTTGCTTCTGCATGTTGTAATGGTTTCTTTGTTGCAGTGTGACCATGAAGGCCTGACTCGCACAATCTCCTTTCATCAGTGGATGTTGGAACTTGTCTGCCACTTAAACTCAGAGAAACATTTATGTAAATTGACAGTTTCTGAGGCTGGAAATTTTCAAAAACTAATCCGATGCAGCAGAGGTAGCTCTTGGTCTTTCTTTCGATTGACGGCCTTCATGAGAAATTGTTTCATGCATAGCATTTGATGGCTTCGGAGACTGCATTTCGGAGATACATTTAAATTTAAAATTTTTCTGAATGACTAACTTCCATTTATTAAAGTAATGACGGACTGTCTTTTTTTCTTTACTTTACTAAGTGTTCGTTGCCATAATATGGATTTGTACAATAGTACTAAAATGGCTATCGACTCTACACTCACCCTTCCTCCCCACAAGACAACTGATGATCTTAGAAGAAGGCAATTCACACTACAAATTGACTCAACAAGGCACATCTTTAAAGTGAAACCCATTTCCAGGTGACTACTGGCTGAACTGGATGAGAGAATGCCATCAGTGTGCCAAGCTGTTATTAAATTTCTAATGTGGCTACTAGAAATATAAAATATAAAAAATTTTCTGGGTTGTTTACCATTTTTCTGGTTTACTACATAATTCCAGGAGTTCTTTCATAGTTTGGATGTCTTCTGTATTTATGTAGAATGTTGATAAAAACATATGCCAAATAAATTTATATATGCTTATTAATATGTAAATGGCAGATCCTCACTGCAAACACTGGTATATGATTAGTCAGAGTATAAATAACAAACTAAATGTGTGCGAATGGGATCAACAGATCCCTAATGTGTAGGGATCTACAGGGTATCAGCAGAAAATACCAAAGCTGCATTTAAACAATCCATACTTTCTTCTTGCATGAAGCCAACTTGTGTGATGTTTATTACCAAAATACAGGCTGTGCATACAAAAATGCAACTTGTCTTGAAGCTGCATTTATGTCAGTTGATGATGAATGTCAGTAGGATCATATCAGAGGTGGATCCCTATGTGCAAACACTACCCTCAAAAAATAAGTAAATAAATAAATAAACTGTGCACCATGACCTCAGATACTTGACTCTCTGTTAACTAATCACATGCTAAAATACGATCCCAGCCAGAGACTGCTAATCTGGATCTGAGGGAACAGATCTAATTTCTTAACAACTGACACTAAGTGAGATATAAAAAAATAAAAAAAATAAAAAAGGGGATAAAGTTCTGAAAAGAACCTGCGCTATGGGACATAGCAACAGCGTGACTAGCCAACATTTACTGGCGTCTGCTAGCCAGGCTAACTGCTTATGTCGTAGTGCCCATAAATACATACCACGCAATAACGAGCAAAAAAAAAGCAATGTTTTAAGGGCTTTTGCAACTCTGAGTGTCTGGCATTACCTGCGAACATGTCCGATTCTGCTCAACATGCTCTCAATTCCTCGTCTAGCTCAGAGAACTACCACGTTAACTACGTAACACTGACTTTACGTCTAACCTGCCCTTGAAGTTTCAACTTGAACCTGACTGGAATGTACCATTTTGTGTAATAGGGAAGGAGAGTAAAAACATAAAACAGTACAGTGCACACTGTTCGTGTCGCGACCAATACAATGTGACAATTTAACGTAAATATTTAGTTAATACGCGCTTTTAGATATTGTGCTAATTTTATTTCTAAACACTGTACACATGGTGCATGTAATGAACCCCTGACTCCCCCCCGTGCCTGCGCTCAAAATCCATACGACTACTCGATTCCATATACGGAGGTGTCGACTCTGATAACGAGTCGATTCAATACAATATATGTTTTTTTTTCTTATTCAACACAGGGCAGGAAATGACTTAAGAGACGTTTATTGTTTATTCTGACAATATGATTGACAAGAGGCTTCTATACCTATATAATGTTTGTAATTATAGGTGTAATATTCGTTACTTCCAAATATAAAGTTTCTGAAGATAAATTAACGTTAGCCCTGGGATAGTCAAGCATTGACTTGGAATGTCTACAAATAAATGAGTTCTGATATATTTCCATTAAGCTAATAGTTGTACAACGCTTTATGCACGAACATGTGTAGAATCGACTCATTTTACGGAATCGACTCTCCTTGTCTACTGCTTAAATCAGCGAATCGACTCCGTTTTAATTTAATGCAACTATTACTGTTAGTTGGCTTTTTGCTCCCGTTGGTTTATTCATATTATTGTTTGTATTTGTGTTATTCGTGTGCTGCCGAGCTGCTTTTACCTTTAAACAGTATCAAAATTATATTGCGAGATTTGCGGAGTGCTTGCACGTTTGATTGTAGCAGACGGAGTGTGGGCGCTGAGCGTGGAGGAGACTGGCAGTACCATGTGCGATGGTGTGTATGTGTGCGATTACCATTTCTTTAACGAATCCGGATTTGACTAAGATCATTCATTAGATCGCTGCCTCTTGTTGTTTTTTTTTGTTTGTTTGTTTGTTTGTTTGAATCAAAGCTATCTCGCTAGTTCCGTTAGCTAAACGGGCTACTTGCTTGTTTATAAACGTTAGTTGCGTCGATGCAGTACATTTTATGGTTTTAATATATAGATAATAGATCTGTTGACTCAGGTATTTTTGTTGTTATTTTCCTTTATTGTTATTAATGGCTGAAGACAACAAGTATGGTCACCCATAAGCACATGCGCACTGGCTTCCTCCAGTCGCGTTCATTCGCCGAACCCACCCACCACCCTGTCCGTTTTCAGGCTAATCCCGCCCCCCCTGCGCACCGATTGGCTATCGGATGGCGCTCACGCGCCGTTCGTCGGCGATGCAGCCAATCAGGTCGCTGGATGAGGGGAGGATTCGCGTGCGAGACAGGAGCATGGCAACCAGTAGGGCTCGCGCGATGCTCGGCGGCGGAGCCTCGTCGTTTTTTTCCTCGGTGATGGCGGACGCGCCGAGATCGCTCTGAAACGAACACATTTCCTCTTCACTTTTAATTTCATATCACGTCAATAACGTTGGCCGTGGAGCGAAGTCGTAACCGTATACTAAGGAAACGCGGGTCGTCTTGGTCTCACCCGAGGGGGGGACGTGTAAGTATAATCACACGGCGCGCGTCGGCGTTGTTTGTGAAGAGCATGGGCGAGGAGAGCGGCGCTGCTCTCAGAGAGTCTCTTCCCCCTTTTTTCCGCCATTTTGTGACAGCAAAGAAACTGATAATACACACGAAGCCGACAGGTCGCTGGAGACCAGGCTGTATAGGGCCAAACTGCGCGTCTCCGTTGGCATTTATGCGCGTGTGTGGAGAAGCGGTGTGTAAAAATGCTCCTAATTTGGACTCGGTGTGTGATTGCAGCTCGTTCGCTTGTTTTGCAGCGCTGCGGGAGCCATGCTAATGCTAACACCCGAGTTACCGCTAACAGAGCGGGCAACCGATTTATGATCGCGGATTGCTCTTTAATGTGTGTCGGTTATTTTTTTTGTTACATTTTTAAATTTTGTTTTGAATTCAGAAAAAAGGCGCGTCAGAGATGCAGATAGCCCATTGATTAGTAGATTGAGAGGGAGGGAACACACACACACACACACACACACACGAAGCTTGCAGTCATTGTATTGTAGAGAAGGAGGCGACTTTTCATTTACACGTGTGAACGCACTGGTGTAGCATGTTAATCCGACAGAAATCATCAGTGGCTTTTTTTTTCCTTTTCTTTTTCTCCAATGCGTGTAATTCTCATTTCTCATAATTTTTTCTTTCCTTTTTTTTGTTGCAGAGATCAAGATGACTAATGAAGAACCTCTCCCGAAGAAGGTGTGTAAAGCAGTGGCGTTCATGCAGAAGTGCACTCGTTCATTATCCGTATACTGAGAGATTTGTCACTCATCCGACGCAATCCAGATGTAAACAATTACTGTCAAAGAAATTGGAATTGTGTGTCCTAAGATGAGGTGCCAGATGGACATTTTTTCTTCAGATACAGTGGTTTTTGATATCAGGGAATATTTAATATATACAAACTTACAATTTTAGCAATAGTTAATACACTGAAATCACCACACTAATCACAGGCTGTCAGTCTGTATTACATGCATTACTACACCACTGTGCCTTTTTTTTGTTTGGACCTATTTTTGTTGATTGAGCAAAAACGAATGACACTGATGCATCTGGCCTGAAATGTCACTCACGTAATATTCATTATTGTTTATTGAGCTGTTGTGTAACACCAGCACTGCAGATTCATCCTGACAGCTGAATCACACCCATACTGATACTCAGTACAACAATCTTACTTGTGCAATTCAGCTTCATTAGTAAGATCCTACATAGAATTAGAGACTGAAATTCCACAATGCAGCGTCTCGATACAGGAGCAGAGACATTTTAGTACAAATGCTGAAGATTTGGATGCTCATGATTGTCAGAATACAGTACAAAAGCACTGCTGCATTACTCTTTTAGGGTGTATTCTGACAATCACGAGCATCCAAATCTTTAGAATACAGCACAAAAGCACCCTTTTAGTGGTTTTTCTTTTACGAGTGGTATAGAACCTTTTTTTTTTTTTTGGTGGGCTGCTGAAATACTTGCTGTCTCCATCCTTTGTTTTTGCAATACTCTTATGCAGTACTTGATTTGTGCAATCAAATTCCTAGGACCAATAAAGAGCTGCTGCTGTGCTGCCTGCTAATAAATACATTTATTTTGTTTCAGGTTCGCCTTAGTGAATCTGATATGAAGACCCTGACCAGGGAGGAGCTGTGTGCAAGGTAAGGAAGACTATATTGTGTTTGGTATTGTTCTTCTTCTTGAAATCCTTTAAGGTAATTGAAAATGTTCTAAATACTTCCCTCAACCTCTTTAGGTGGAAACAGCATGAAGCCTATGTCCAGGTGCTCGAAGCAAAATACGCTGATCTAAATTGTAAGTAAGTTTTGATAGTGTTCCTTGCATGCATCGATGCAGAGCAAACTGTTCATAATGTTACACGTTCGACCGATTCTAATAATGTAATCTTAGTTGTAGGTTTAATATATTGTTTTTGTGGGCCGTATAAAATGATTGCCTTTTATGTCCATAGCCAATGATGTGACTGGTCTTAAGGAGTCTGAGGAGAAGCTGAAGCAACAACAGCAAGAGTCTGCACGCAGAGAGAACATCCTGGTGATGAGGCTGGCCACAAAAGAACAGGAAATGCAGGAATGTACAGTAAGTACTTTACTTTCTGTATTTATTTCAGTTATGTTTTTGTAGCATCAGTCCACAGTGCAGAAATATTAACTGTCAAGGCTGCCTATGGGGTGTCTTAATGTTTTGATATGAAAGGGCAAACCTTATTAGGTTCACACTTTGTGCAGAGTTTTATTCTTGTTTACAGAGCAGTTTCTAAACCCAAGGCAACCATTCAACAGTTTGCTGGCCAATATATTTTTTGGAGTCTAAAGCATGCAGTATTGTTACAACACAATTCCCCTGGCCACAGTTCAGTTTGTCAGACTTTGTAGGTAGAGGTGGGATAAGATTTATATAAAATTGCTAACATTTAAAGGGTGAAATAATTTTCCTCAATTTCTACTTGGCTTGGGCACATTTTCAAGCTGTTCAATGCCAAAACAACAAGAAACTCTTAAGATTTATGTGTACATGTGTTATATGACATATTATGCAGTTGTATTTTTGGTCTGCTTTGACAGAGTTATTATAACTTGTAGTGTTGTGTAGATGTTCCGTAATATCTTGTATTGTTTTTTCTACATTTTTTTTCCCCAAGCCTTATTTAATCTGTTAATGCAGTTAACATGGATTTCTATTTACCCGCTGTACAATATTGTTAGGAGCACAAATTAGGTTTTCCACACTAATTTGTTTGCAGAAATTATTAGTTAAATTTTCTCAGTCTTTTTGTTATATAACAAAGGTGAGTGATATTATTTTTCAGTTTCTAACACGGTTTGTCTCCTATTCAGACGCAGATCCAATACCTGAAGCAAGTGCAGCAACCCAATGTGGCTCAACTGAGATCCTCCATGGTGGACCCAGCCATCAACTTGTTTTTCCTTAAAATGAAGGCTGAACTGCAACAGACTAAAGACAAACTGGAGCAAGCCCAAAATGAATTGAGTGCCTGGAAATTTACACCTGATAGGTAAACTAAAATAACTCCCCCTCCAAACAAAAGTCAAGACTTTCCTGACTCACCCCCTCACTTTCTCCACTGCAGGAGTGCAAATAATGGTGGGGGAAGACTGAAATGATATGCTCACAACGAGACTCAGACTTAAAAGCAAAAACACAGAAAGACACTTTTTTTCTCTTGTTCTGTGCTGCTATTATCATACTGTAATGTAAAAGTGAAACAGAACAGAAACTGAAAAGCCAGTTTTGGTCAGGTGACTCTGTTTCAGCTTTCTCTTCCCCACACCCCCTCATGGTACAGAGGCCTGAAGGAATCGGGACTGTTCCTGAAGAGGTGGTCACAGCGGAAACAAACCCTTCTTCCATCCCCCCAGCAGCCTATGTTAGACAGATTGCTCTAATAAATCGTTGGCGGCCATTGAGAGAGACTTGAGCAAGGCATTTGCTCTGGAGCTGATTGAACTCTAGTCTAAAAGTCACCGATTGAACATTTAAAAAATGACCCAAAAGAATATGTTGCACATGCATATTTTTCATCTTTTACCCCATCAGTGTAGAACTGTTAAGACTCTCGGTAAAACCAAAATAGGAAATACCTGGGGGTGGGGAACAGAGTGATGTAATGTGATAAAGAGTTACTGATCATAAGACTCTGGGGGAGGAGCCTTTGATGTAATACTATGGGGAAAGAGTAAAACCCTGTGGTCTACAGAGACATTGTTTAACAACCATCTCGTTGGTACAAGAGACGGTACAGTGTTTTAACTTTTCCTCTTTTTCTTTGTGTTTATAGTTTTTATATTTTTTTGCTTTGTTTATGTTGTTTGTTCTTGGAAATGCTCTTTGCACTTACAGCAGTGTTTGGGTGTGTGTGTGTGTGTGTGTGGGATGGATATGATGATTGGCTTTACACAGGATGTGTTAATGTGACTATTTGCTAATACACTGCTGCAGGTGCAAGCTTTTTATTTCAATGTGAATGCCCATGTGTCTTAGGTGATTACTAAAGCTGTTTATATGTATGTCTATTCTGCTGTGTCGTTTTGATCACAATATTGAGGTCCAAAGTTTTATCAATACAATTGCATTTTGTAGGTGTTTTTTCTTGTGAAATCTTTTCGTTACAGCGCTGTTCAGTGTCAATGTTTTTGATGCTTCACCATTAAGTTTAATACTTTAGGTGATGTTTGCATATTTAAATTGAGGGTATAATGGCTTTAGAGCACAGTTACACATGGTTGCACGGTAATCATCTCAGCCAAACATTTATCTTCTCATCTTCATTACCCAAGATTCTTTCTTTCTTTCTCTGGTCAGAGGGTTTTGAGCAGCCGCTGTTGTGTTTTTATACTCGTTAACGTTTAGCTTGGAGCACTTACTACAGCACCTTTTTACACTGAGTATGTTAACTTTTCTACATCAGTGTAACTTCCTATAGTCAAATGTTTGCAAAGTAATTAAGAATGTGTTGCCACTGTTTTGTAAACTGCTGTTCAACTATTTCTGGAGTACAGGTTCAGCAGAGTTAATCATTTCTATTTTTGCATATTACCAATAGTCCTGCGAACGAAATGTCCTTTACGTAACTTGTGATGACCCTGTTTATACCCACAAAACATAATGTATGTTATGTTTTGGTCCTCACTGTTTGGATACTGTAGGTGGAGTGTGGCACATGGTATTTTGTAGCATTTGACACAAAAAGCCAACTTAAACAACTGTGGCAAATTTACAATAAACATATCTGTTCAAGGTATTTACATAGATGTGATGTGTGAAAATGCTAGGTACCTGTTCCGAGATCTGGTACAACATCTTTAGGGGGCGGGTGGGGTGGGACACCCTGTATATTTTAGACTTTGTGTGGATTTCTGATTGGTACCTGCCAAATGTTACTGTGAGAATTATTTTGGTTCAGTCAATAATCCATGGTTTGGTAGAGTTTTGATTTATGCCTGGTACATTTAGGGTTCCTCATTATTGTTAATCATCCACATACCATTTTGAATTTCTTGGATCATTTGATTAATGACCAACGTGGTGTGCTGCATCTTATTCTGTAGTGTTGCCGCTGCTCGGCAGTTACACCAGCTATCCTTGTTATGCTCGTGGCTCTGTTCACCATGTGATGTTAGCCTTGTCTCCCTTGCAGCCAGACTGGTAAGAAGCTGATGGCGAAGTGTCGCATGCTGATCCAGGAGAACCAGGAGCTGGGCAGGCAGCTGTCACAGGGTCGCATCGCCCAGCTGGAGGCTGAACTTGCCCTGCAGAAAAAGTACAGCGAGGAGCTCAAGAGCAGCCAAGATGGTGAGAGGAATTTATTTTATTTATTTTTATTATTAGAAAAAAACAAAAGCTCAGGAAACCTTGTTTTGTGTGTCTGCCACTGTTTTCTGCTATTTCATACAAAATAATTGTTTGAACTTTATCAGAAAAGAGTGGATAAAATAGTTTATGTGGAATGATTGCTGTTACCAGCAGATGGACTGATGAGATTTTGAAATTGATTCAAGCAGGCACAAGTTCAAATGTCTAAAACAAGGTTATTTTATATTTAACATTTCATCTTAAATGTTAATAGATCGTCTATATAGTAGTTACACAAAAAGAGTTGCCATTAATACTTTGTTTTTGTATAGTGTGATTTTATTATTCATAGTTTGCCTTCTTGTTTTATTACATGCAAATAAGTGTGATCCATTTCGGTCTGTGACACACCACCATGATAAGAAAGGTTTCTAAGATTGTTTGTTTAAACTCCTATATTTTGTTATCTAGAGTTGAACGACTTTATCATTCAGTTGGATGAGGAGGTGGAAGGCATGCAGAGCACTATCCTGGTTCTCCAGCAGCAGCTGAAGGAGACCAAACAGCAGCTGTCTCAGCAAACACAGGCTGTGGGTACCTCTAGTGGCGCAGGTCCAAGCAGGACTGCTGCTTCTCCATCCAGTGCTACCGAGCCTTCTGCTGAACCTGAAGCAACCCCCTCCAGCAACTCTGCTGGGGCAAAAGACTGCAGCCGTGTCTTCAATGGTCCGTCCAATGGCTCTACCCAGAGAGCTTTGTCCAGCTCTGGCCCATATCGGGAGGCAAGCAGTGCAGATGAGGATTATCCAGGGTCACCCTGTACTTCCAGTCCTGCCCATGGGGGAGGAGCCAAACTGTCAAACCACTCTGAGGGTGCAGTGAGCCATGGCACAGGGGATGGCTACGGGACTCTGAGCGCGGGTTATGAGAGTGTGGACTCTCCGACAGGCAGCGAGGCATCAATGACTCAGCACTCAAATGACACAGACTCCAACACCGATTCCCACGATGCTGCAGCTGTCTCTAAGAGCACCAGGACAACAGGCACACACCACACCACTCACAATGGGCTGGACTCTGCAGCTGCTGCTTCAACTGCCTCCAACCCCCCCACAGGGTCTGTTTTGTAATCCTTTAATTTTTTTTGTTTTGTTTTTGTTTTTTTATATACACTCATGGCGAGCAAAAACAAGCCACACATGTAAGGCCAGTTAGTTTTTGTTGGGGGTTTTTGCTTCAGGAATTAAAAATCAGATATACATGTTGTTTTTTTTTTTGTTTTGTTTTTTTAGCCATTTCCATTCATAACTGTTATTTTGCATTATTACATAGCTGATTATGTTGAGCAGTACAAGAATTGAATAACAAATGAGCAGCATGAGAATAAATATCAGATGTTTTAAGGTTTTAAAATGTGCTCTAATAGCAGCTCAACCTTTTTGTGTCATTTTGTTCATTAAACTAAAACAAGTCATAAAACAAGTTCTGTTGCACCATAAAATCCAATTAAGTCAGGAGGCAAGTTCTTTACTTGCTATGCTTTTCAGAATGTCCTTAGTTACTTGATAAATATTATTAAAAAACATTTTCTGTTCATCCCCGTGGAAAACTGAGTTTTTGTTTACTTTGTGGGTAGTTTTTCAGAGATGTATCTTGTTGGATTCATATTCTGATTTCAATTCATTTCGTGTACTGACCAAATATCAATAAAGGCTTTTAATATGATCCTGGAATCTATTTGTTTCTTTTTTTTATACTTCAATTTTTTCATAGGTTTATGTTGAAAATATCAGTCATGAAAAGCAATTCAGCCGTCCAGCAGCGATGACCCTCAGAAATCACATGAATAATGCATCCATAACACACGTTTGCAGAAAGTTTCTTTTAAAATCAGTCTTTTGCATTATGGTCTAGAGAGATGAGTTTGGGATCCTTTGGGTGAAGGATAGAGTATCTAGAAAGATTGTTTTAGATTAACTTAAGGATGAAGTCTCTGCAGAGAGATGGGTGTGAGTTTGGGATCTAGGTTAGGACAAGGACAAAGTTATCTTTGTGGAAAATGACAGGTAAGTTTGGGATCTACTAGATCGAGGATGTAGTTCCTGTGAAAAGAGGCGCGTGTGAGGTTGGGATCCACTGAGTTAAGGATGAAGTCTCTCATGTGCTGTCATCCAGGCCGCTAGATGGCGCTGAAAACGAGGTTTCTGGAAATCTTGGCGGATTTTCCCCTCTTGTCAAAGACCAGTTTCATTAAATCAATAAAGCGCTTCAAGATCCTCCCAGGGGTGGGTCCAGTAAACACACCGTGTGGGAAGAGAGAAAAGGAAGGGAAGAGAAGCGAGTATATACAATAGTGCGATTCCGGCTCTAAAAGTTAGCCGCACCTCCACGGAGTGAAATGAACACCGTAGTGATTGTGTCTGCTGCCAGGACGCCTATAGGTAATTATTTCACTGCTCTATTAATATCGAACAATGATTTTAATAAGGAATTGTGATTTCTCTGAACGCTGAATCCGAGTATTGATTTGAATGATCTTTCTGTATTGTGTGAGTTCGCCAGCGCGGTGTAGTATGAGCTCGTCATCCGACACTGCAGTTCCCTGCCCTGGACGGTCAGAAACGAGCTCTGATTGGTTGAGTCACGCTCGCGCACTAGTCTCTCTAGTCCTGATTGGTTGATTTCCTGTAGGGCCACGCACGAGCTGCATCTCGTGATTGGCCAAAGCCAGGTCACCAGAGGGAAAAGCGCTCGCGCTGTTAAATCAGCAGTGATGGATGCAGTGCACGACTTACACAGCAGACATATCACATCATACGTGCTTGTGGTTTTGTAGTAAACTGTTTAACACTTGAGCATCCTGTTTGTTCACTTATTTATTACATTTATAATTATGCATTCAATTGAAAACCAAAACGCACTTGAAATGTATTTAATTACTTCAGATAACGTCATTTTCCATGCATAAAATACAGACAAAATCATTATAACGGCACTCCTTTTATTAACGCGTAATTAATGCTCAGTTGTATGACAGTTTTAAAAAATATATATACAAATAAATATAAAATAGGTGAAATTAAAATCTTCAATGCCACACCTTTGTTTATGACGTCATTTCTTTACTCAGATTGAAAAAAAAAAAAAAAACTCCACCAAAAAATTATTTTTAATTACTGAACATTTGTGCAGCAAGTCTAAATTCAAGCACCAAAACCCGCCATGTTTCTTTCTGCTGTTGCTGTTTTGCACAACTTTTTGTGTTTACATTTAGTGTTGATATTTACATTTGCACTCTTTTGTACAGTTCTCTTTTGCACATTGTACCGTATAGCACATTATACAGTAGGTTTACTGGTCAGCGCTGTTTTGTGTATCTGCCCTACACTGTCTTGTGCTGTCTGATTGCACTGTATTTTGTTTTGCACTGCTTGCACTGGGTTGCACACATTGGCTTTATGTGGCGAGGACACTTTCTTTAGTCCTTAGCTCTGTGTTCTGCATGTAGCTCTATGTTGTGTGATGTATCTCTATGTAGTTTTATGTAGCACCAGGTTTCTGGAGAAACGTCTAATTTCGCTGTGTACTGCATCAGTTAATTTCTATATTTAAAATGATTAAAAGCTTCTTGACTTGACAGCCGACAGTTAAAACTGTCTGTGTGGAAACATAGCAAAAGTTGAGTTTGGATGTCGATTTACGTAATTTAAAACATTATAATTTATTTATAACATTTACAAGAGTATTTTTTTACAAGCTGCCCTGTCATTTTAAAATGTAAACAGGCTTGTCTTTTTGAGAAACTGGCTCAGTGCATAGAAAAAAGAAGAAATGGGAACCTGGTATACCATCACATCTATGATCTTTGGAAAAATGTCTAGTCTTCATGTTGAGTATGGTTTTGATAATAATTAACAATAATAAACATATAATATCATAAAGCATCCAAATTTGTCCATGCCTATGTTGATTAGAGTATGAAAAAATTAAAAAAGGTTTATATTTACATTTTGAACAAAAAAAATGTGTGATCAAGTTGCGATTAATCACAAGTATATTCATGACAATCATGTGATTTAAACATACACACACACACACACACACACACACACACACACACGCACTATTTAAAAAATCATAAAAAAAAAATATATATATATACCATTTTGACAGCGTGTTTTTGGTAGTCAAAACCTTCATCTTTGTAACTTATTTTCCAACTAAATCTTGCTATTGGGAGCAAAGAGACCAGCTATGAAATATCCCTTATACAGTAATACATCTCATTTAGAGATATATCTCCTATTTCCTAAACTAAATAAAGTTTACCATGGCAGTTCATTAGAAAATAGTAAGCAGGCATACTGTTTTTGAGCAGTGTATTCACAGGAGAGGTTCAATGAGTTAAAAGTTATCAATGCATAATTGTTAAAGTCTATAAGGAACACTGACCGTCATGTTCACTGATCTTTGTAATTGTAATCTGTAAAATACATGTTTTTATTATAGTGTATAAGTGCATTATAAAGGTTGTAGTTGTTTATGGTTGTGTCTTTTAAGGGTCCTTCAATGGGGCACTAGGCAGTGTGGCACCTTCTGATTTGGCTGCTGTGGTCATTAAGGATGTCCTAAAGAGGGCTGATGTAAAGCCTGATGAGGTATCTGAGGTCATCATGGGACACGTCCTCACTGCAGGTGAAATGTTTACTGCATAATTTATTTATCAAGCTATTCATCTTGTAAAACTGTAGTGTGTATTGACTGCATAGGATTTGCACCCAAACACACTTTTTTTAACGTAGCATTATGTTCATTCAACAAGTAAGGTTGTGAAAAAAAAGACCTTTGATTCCTGTGTAGATGTTAAATCTGATGTTTAACTCTATTTTTAAACCCATAGAACTTGGTCCACTATTAAATTACCAACAAAGTACACTGTCCCGGATTTAGTAATATTTAATACAGTGTAATTAAAAGACATGCTTACTCTTTGCATTTGCTGTTCCCAGGCCATGGACAAAACCCCACACGGCAGGCTAGTGTTGGTGCAGGAATCCCGTACCCTGTGCCTGCATGGAGCTGTCAGATGGTGTGTGGATCTGGTTTAAAAGCTGTGTGTCTTGGAGCTCAGTCCATCATAATGGGAGAGTCCACAGTAGTGGTGGCAGGGGGCATGGAGAGCATGAGCCGGGTAAGTAAGGGCTTGCAGTGCATCCGGAAAATATTCACAGCACTTCACCTATTCCACATTTTGTTATGTTTCAATTTTATTCCACAATGGATTGCATTTATTATTTTTCTCGAAATTCTACAAACAATACCCCAGCATGACAAATTGAAAGAAGTTTGTTAGAAATCTTTGCTAATTTAGTTTCTGGATGCTTTGTAGATTTGGCATCATTGAATGACCTCACAATTTGGTTTTTGAAACCAGTATTTCAGTGTTCCTGAGCAAAGATATTTTCAATATATGTACTTCTAATAAAAAAAAGTGGTCAAGTAATCATTTAAAGTGGCTAAGCATGAAAATATATGATTGTTTAAACTTCTTTTACAGTCCTTTCTAAGAAAGGAATTGCATGTATTAAGACCTCTACCTTATTTTAGACTGTTACTGATGTATTTTGGATTACAACATACTTTATTAAATGGAGGCTCCTCTTTACTCTTTGGTTCATAGGCACCTCACACTATGCAGATGAGGTCAGGAATAAAGATGGGAGATGCCACCCTACAGGACTCTATAGTGGCTGATGGACTCACAGATGCTTTTCACAACTGCCACATGGGTATCACAGGTATGTCTGACTAACACTGACATTTCCCAAGCTTTTTGTACTTTGCAATGATGCTTGCAAAGCAAAGTGTACTATAAACAAATGTGTTTGAAATAATATAAATTCACTCTATAGACCAGTGGATTTTTTAAGGCTTGTTGTCTCTCTGCAGCGGAGAACGTGGCTAAGCAGTGGGGTGTGACCCGAGAAGCTCAGGATCAGTATGCTGTCACCTCACAGAGCAGAACTGAGGCGGCCCAGAAGGCTGGTTACTTTGACCAGGAGATTGTTCCAGTTACTTTACCTTCAAGGAAAGGTAACACTCTGTGCCTGTACCTTAGTTATGTTGCATTTTACTTTTTATAGATTTTTTTTTGTGGCTTAAAACAATCAAAAGAGCACTTAATATTAAAAAGACTGAATTTCGAGTGAGAAAAATTATTAAATGAAGTATCAAGATGAAATGTCAAATCATGTGTGTCACAATCATTAAAAAATAGATTGTTGTCTTTGCTGTGTTGGTCACAGTGCAATTTTTAATATTATATTATTTTATTAGGTCCAGTAGAAGTAAAAGTTGATGAATTTCCTCGCCACGGAAGCAACACTGGCGCCATGTCCAAGCTGAAGCCCTGTTTTCTGAAGGACGGGTCCGGCACAGTCACGGCTGGCAATGCATCAGGTAAATAAACAGGACTGATGCTTAAATAACCCAGAGTTCATTCACCTCTTAATTTTTACTCAGAAACACAGTTTTGCACTTACAAAATCGATGTCTTTCATTTTCAACGGCAAATATTATCTTTTGTCTGCTTTGTCTTTTATAGGAATAAATGATGGGGCTGCAGCTACTGTGCTCATGAGCCAATCAGAGGCTCAGCGGCGTGGTCTGCATCCAATGGCACGAATAGTCTCATGGGCTCAGACTGGCCTTGATCCATCCATCATGGGCACAGGGCCAATTTCAGCCATCAGAAAAGCAGTGAGTGTTCTTTACAGTCCACAGATGAGTAGCACAATGTCGACCTTTATTCTAACATGTCTATCTGAATAAATGATTTATCAATTTTTTAAGCATTTACGGGTATGAAATTATATTTTTAATATGCATTGGTGCATTTATATAAATGCATACACACACGTAACACACACACCACAAACACAATCACACACACACACACACACATATACACACATATACATTGGAACCGGTTATTTTGCCCTCGGTTACCTCGACAACCCTATTAAGTCGACGTTTGTGAAGTGGAACCGCCAAATTCTTGCTTTATCTAAGCATTCTGTTATGTCGAGAATCAAGTCCGCAGTGCGCTTTGGGAAGAACAGAGCAGCCGTTGAGAGAGTGCCGGTGGGAAGACACGTACCGGGATACGCATGCGCGATAACGACCGCGAACCAACATATACCAACAATAACGGACAGTGAGAGTGTGGAAGTTTAAATAGGAGCTGGTGATGATGATAAACGAGCACCATATGTGCGTGATTGAAGCGGAGCTTCAGAGAAAGGGGCCAAGAAAGCACCTGACACGCTGAAGGGGGCCGAAGGGGGCGTGGCAGGGGGATTCCTGACAGATAAACATGTACTGTATGTATTTTTATAGCATGCCTTCATCGAACAAATCACGGCATGTTGTTTTTTTACATGTTGTGTAAAAAAAACCTTCAAAAACACGTGCATGCACATTCTCATTTATTAACGCACATCATGTACATAAAGAAATTTCAAGCGCGTTAATATACTGCCGCCATTTTGATTTTCCTTTATCTCGATCATCAGTTACCGCGATGCTTTTTGGCCCCCTAGGACATCAACATAACCGGGTTCCACTGTGTGTATATATATATATATATATATATATATATATATCCCTATTTATCTGCCTTCTTTTCTTGTTATTATATTTTTCTTTTTAAATTTTGTCATTATATATATAATTTCTATTCTCCTTTTC
>MU570217.1:473344-579400 GCA_024362625.1 Silurus asotus | reverse complement strand
CTGTGGCGACCCCTAATGGGAGAAGCCGAAAGAAACTTTGTTTATTAACTATGTTTATTATTTGTGAAATCAAACTCAACATAGTGCATTAAGGCAAAATATTCTTGTAAATGTTTTAAAAGTAGTCATGCCGTTTTAAATTACGTAAATTATCATGACAAGAAACAGGACCTTTGCTCTGTTTCCACACGGGAGCTTTTAACTGGCGGACGTGTGCACAATGGCGGCTTTTGGTGCTTGATTTGAGCATCATTAAAAGTTAAAATGTTTAGTGATTACAAAAAAACTTTTTGGTGGTGTTTATTTTTTCATGTCTGAGTAAAGAAAGGACGTCGTGAATAAATAGGTGTTGCATTGAAAGTTTTAATTTCACCTCAGTTATATTTATTTATTTATATTTAATAATAAAAACGGTCAAGCAGAAACGTGGGGCGCATTAATCACGCGATAATAACATTTGTGCCATTAAAATGAATTTGCGTTGATTTTGACAACCCTCATAAATACACATGGTTTCACCTAATGATATAAATGTAAATCCAAATTGCGTTTTCTGTTTCACCAGACAGAGAAGGCTGGTTGGCAGCTGCCTGAGGTGGATCTGTATGAAATCAACGAGGCCTTTGCTGCTCAGTGTCTCGCAGTACTACAGGAACTTGGCCTGAACCCTGACAAGGTTGTTTATTTTATTTTATTCGCTCCACTTGAAGCACATAAGCAGCGTTAATTGGAACAAATAGCTTTTTTATGAATAGTCATGGCCACAAAGTTGCTTTCCATAACTTTTGATGTAATTGTAGATGCTTAATGAGTGAAACCGGATAACACAAAGAAAAGCTAACAAAAATGAAAAATGGCCTGATATGAGGAGAAAAACCTTGAGTGGAATCAGACTAAAATGTGAACCCATTCTCCTGTGTCATTCTGAAAGGATTTTCAATGTGAGCATTTTGAAAATATGAGTCCTTGGTTGGAGGATTTATGATTACAGCAGCAGTTCTTGTATTCAAACCTACAGCATTAATGGTGAGATTATTTACAGGAGTAACAATGAGACTGAGACATTCATTGTTATTGAGTGCTGTACTTAAGATGTCAATGTGGGAACCCTAGTAGTTTGTCACTGATTCATAGCATATATAGAACCCTAGTAGATTCATAGAAACTAATGACAAACCTGTTTCTTAGTACAAGAAGCGGCAACTAATGAAGTGACCTTAATGTTCTTGTGCATTGCATCATAATAATTGTTTCTATCTCAGAACAGTATGTCCTCTATCCTGAGTTTTGTTGTGATTTTTACCTGTTTAAAATTTTGTGGGGGAAAAAAAAAACCCTGCACTGCCACACTCCCATGTGTCTCGAGTATGTATTTGTATTCATGTCCATTGTACTAATGGTTGTGCTTGTTTCCCTGTTGCAGGTTAATGTGTCTGGTGGTGCTATCTCTCTGGGTCATCCTCTGGGTATGTCTGGCTGCAGGGTGCTGGTGACCCTCCTCCATGCACTTCAGAGAACAGGAGGCAGGAAGGGTGTTGCTGCACTGTGTATTGGAGGAGGAATGGGAATCGCTATGTGTGTGGAGAGAATTTAAGACATTCTTAAACATACATGTGCAAACCAGCTGCTGTTCCAGGAAACTGGCTCAGGTCTTACAAACTTACATACATTTGTTGTAATTGTGTTTAAATTATATTGTGGAAAATATATGGTATATTTTTTTATAATTCGCTCATCTCATATAGATACTGAATGGGTATGTTTGAGTTTGAATCAATAAACACTGTTACCTTCATAGAAAATCATGTACATGTTTACGTAATTAGTAATGCTTGGGGTAAGCTGAGCAAGACTGGATTTGGTAGATAATAAAAATGATAGAATATTGTTAAATTAAAATGTAACAATAACTATTTATTTTATCTCTATAAATTAAAATAGAAATGTTTTGATTGTAGATGTAAACCACAGCTTTTACTCTGGGTATCATAAGATGTAAATCTGAATACAAAGCTATGAGAGCTTCTACCATCAAACATTCCATTTAAATAAAGTTATCCAAAACTTTTATTCTATATTCTTTCTGTAGCACAGAGCTGCTTTCTTTACTATACTGCCAAGTCAGAATTTTACTTTTACTAGTGTTTACAGATACGAACGATATTTATCAATGAAGAAATGTCTTCTTTCGTAGACTTAATTGGCTTAACCTATATATTACAATGTGCCATAAAGCTGTATTAGCTTCAGTCCTGTGCTTCTTCTTCACAGCCTGGTGAATTCTGTATATGAAATACTTCATGTGCTCAAGGAAGGCATGTTTAAATGCTAAACTCTGCTGTGTATCTCCTCAGAGAATAAAAAATCATCACCCATGTCATATTTCACTGCAGTGATATCTATCTATCTATCTATCTATCTATCTATCTATCTATCTATCTATCTATCTATCTATCTATCTATCTGTCTGTCTGTCTGTCTGTCTGTCTGGTTCTTTTATGAATATTACATTTTTATCAGATAATTATCAGTATTCTGCCTTTAGGGTACCAGCTATGTAGTTTTTTTCTTCTGTTCTGTTCTTTCTTTTATTCTTTTTTCAAAAAATAGTTGTCATTTGAAGTATCATTTATTGTCATTTATTCTCTAGAAATGATCTGCACCCTCTACAGCATAGTACACTTATATCTGGCCCCTCAAGATCTTTTCATATAGGTCTATTGTTTTTGTTGATTGTTTTTGTTATTAATGGCCCGGCAATATGCAGCGCTGATAAACACAAACTACATATCCCATAATGCAGCGCTTCGTCTGCCTTGTTGAACGCAAGGCTACCTAGTAAAATTCCAGAGTTAATAAAGTCAAGCTTCTGTTGATGTATTTAACCCTATTGTAAAGTTATTGTAAAACAGCGCCTCACAGTGGCGAAGAGAAAAGTGGATTCTGAAAACTTTGATTTATGGAGCGAATGTGACTGTAATTAAGGAATTGAATCTAAGACGCCACGAGACAAAACATCAGGATCAGCTGAAAACCTGAATACAGAGCAGAAGATACAGAAAGTAGAAGAGTTAAAGAAGAATCTGACATTTCAGCAGATGTTTTTCACCACAGCAAAATCACAAAGTTAAGCTGGTGTGAAAACAGAGGAGAAATCAGAGGCACATCAGCCAGTTATTTACTGAGGGAGAGTTTCTGAAGAGCTGCATGATGAAGCTGTGGGACGTCTGGTGTTTGACTGGAGATATTTTTATGCAGAGCAAAATATTTTATGAAAGTTATTTAAAGTTTTTTTTTTATTTTTTTATTATTGCATAGGATCAAAGAAATCTTATTGTTTTGATTTGTTATTTTGTTTACTTAAAAGCACAATGTTTATTTCTTCTTTCAGGGTTTTTTGCCGCATGTTCATATTTCTAACTAGTATAATTTTGACGGGATATATGTTTATGGAAAGCAAAAGTTTTGGCCCCCTTGTGCAATTGAGTTTGACACCCCTGTTCTACAGTTAGCCTCTTGAAATATTTGTAATGCTTTAAGTAATCAGCCACACTTGTTTATACGTTGTTTTTGACATAAAACACTTAGAGGACATTTATTTTAGTAGGTGTAGTTTAAAAAAATATATTTTTGTGTACTATGAATTTATTTGTGAAAGCGCTCAAAACAACTCAAATGGAACAGTAGCCACTAGATGGCGCCAAAACCTACATTGCAAGTAATGTTTGGGCACTCACCTTTATTTACGATTATGATGTATTTAGGCAGAGAGAAATTAAAACAGAGTATTTATGTATTATATTTTGGATGCTGTAAGGCGGGAACCACGAGTCCTGGAGGAAACGTGTTTTGTGTCATAAAGAGTCCTTTTGATGTTGCTTTTTGGTTCACACCCTGCTCTCTCTCAGGCATCCATGCTGTGTTCTCGGGGCCGCCCTTTTGGTCAGGATCAATCAAAATGTCTTACAATGCCTTTAAGAGTTTTTATGGTAACTATTTTTACTAAATAATGCATGATAGATGACAGTATGACTGTGTGTCAGCCATATCAGAAAGAAGTTAATCTTTGTATTGGCTTGCAGTCCAGCATCTGACAAACACTGCACTGCTGGTGACATTTCTACTCCCATATTCTATTAAGTGCTATAAAATGCCACATATTGTTGACAGAGATTACATTTTTGCACATAAGGTATACCTTCTAGAGCACAAACTCTGTGACAGTAAAATGAGAACTAAAGTTCAGAGTCAGAACTCAGTGAAATTCTTCAAATGAGCAGTTTTATTATCACAAAGTAGATAAACTATTAGATTTCAAAATAAAAATCATCCTTTTCGATGGCAAGGCTTGAACCTACAAACTTGTGGGGAGCTGTTGATTGATAAACCCACACCTTACCCACTGAGCTAAAAATTCTGACTTGTGCAAGAAGTCAATAAGCCTAATAAACCAAAATGGCTTCTTGTTCATACTTCAACACCAAGAAACTCATTAAAAAGTAGGCCAAACAAGTCTTTAAAATAAGACAAAGAAATTAAGCAATGTTTTCAACTGTTTTTTTTTTTAAATAAACAAATAGATTTACAGTTTATTGTCACAAAGTAGACAAACTATTGGATTTCAAAATAAAAAAAAATTAACCCTTTGCCATGCTGGGGCTTGAACCCACAACCTTGCGGGTAACTACTGATTGGTAAACCAACAAGTTAAACACTGAGCTATCACTTTTGACGTAAGCAAGCAGTCAATACGCCTAATGAACCAACATGGCTTTTTTTCCATACTTCAACACCAAGAAACTCATATTAAAAGTAGGCCAAACGTGTATTTCAAAAGAGACAAAGAAATAAAGCAAAGTTTTCAACAGGTCTCTTTAATAAACAAATAGATTTACAGTTTATTGTCACAAAGTAGAAAAACAAAAGACTATTGGATTTAAAATAATATTAATAAAAAATTAAGCTTTGCGATGGCAGGGCTAGAACCCACAAACTTTTGGGTAACTGCTGATCGATAAAGCAACACCTTACCCACTGAGCTATCATTTCCGACTTCAGCAAGCAGTCAATAAGCCTAATGAACCAACATGGCTTCTTGTCCATACTTCAACACCAAGAAACTCATATTAGATCTTTACTGTAAATGTTTTGGAGTAAAGAAGAGGGGATTTTAGAGCTGGAGACAGTTATTCTAATAACAGCATTACTAAATGTATATTACACAGGCATGCATCAGTTTCTGTACTCATTGATATATATTTAATAAATGTGTATTTTCTTTTATTTCTAATATTGAGAAAATCACCTTATTTTGGGTTTTAAATTTTTTTACTAGCTTTAATAGGTGTCGAAACCAAACCGTAAAAAATAGTGGGTATATGGTCATTGCTTCTGGGTTACAGTCAGGGATTTGTTCTGACTGATGGTCAGATTGTTTTTTACATGTTAAGAGGTTTGTTATGAGAGTAATGAGGATGGACAGGATAAGAAATTAGTTTATTACAGAGACAGCGCATGTAGGACGTTTTGGAAACAACGTGAGGGAGGCATGATTGAGATGGTTTGGACATGTGCAGAGGAGGGACATGGGGTATATCGGTAGGAGAATGCTGAGGATGGAGCTGACAGGAAGGAGAAAAAGAGGAAGTCCAAGGAGGAGGTTTGAGGGAGGACATGCAGGTAGTTGGTTTGAAAGAGGCAAATGTAAAGGAAAGGGGGGGTATGGAAACGGATGATCTGCTGTGGCGACCCCTAATGGGAGAAGCCAGAAGAAGAAGAAACAAGGCTAGTTTTCTGAGAGTTGGCTTGTTCAGGTGTTGGTGAATTGTTATTATATGTGGCCTTTTTTATCCTGCTCAAGTGTATGGGAAAACTTCAGAGGGGATCAAGAGGAGGATGTAATTCTGGGAAAGAGGCACTGTCAACACCAGGGACATGTGTGAAAGAGTACTCTTGTTCCCTTGGCCAAACTCCTCTCACATGTTCAGGTAATGCCACATAAGAAACAGCTTTGTGTATGCAATGTGTGACTTGTTTTTAGTTTTTTGTATTTATCATTAAACTGTTTTCAGGGTGTGAAAAAAGATTTGAGAGATGTTTTTGCTGCGTACATGGTCTTTGCCGCAAAGATGGAGAACCACAGCAAACAGCTGTTTGAGTGGATGGGCATCATCAGCAGAGCTGTTTAGGGTGACCAGGGTGGTGACACCCAGAGTAAATTATTAATAAATTAATCTATTTTCTTGTACATTCTCTATCTTGTGTACAACACGTAACAAGCGGTTATCAGTTGCAGTTTAGTTAAGCTTTTAACCAGCTCAGTGTTGATATCTTGTAGTGTTTTTGACAGTGCTGTGCAGTGCATCACTTCATAACCTCAAATGGTGACCACCTACACTTACAAGCACTTTATTATTAGCACTAAGCTCATACTGAGTAAAACAGTAAACAGTAATATACTATATTTACATTAAAAAGACAAAGGTATTGGCGACTTCTCTTTTTCAGCATATGTGGTTCTTCCCCAAACTGTCACCACAAAGCTGGAGGCACGCAATTGTATAGGATGTCTTTGGATGTGGTAGCATTACATTTTCCCTCAATTGATCTGGGAGACGCAAACTTCCCTGTGCACAAAGCCGAGTCCATGAAAATCTTCGCCTGATATAGAGCTCTGACCTCAATCCTACTGAACATTTTTGGAAAGAATTCATGGACTGGGATAAAACCCAAGGCCTCCTCCCCCTACATAAGTACATGACTTTACTAACACCCTTGTGAATTAGTACAACGCTCCACAAGCATAATCCATAATGTAGTTGAAGATCTTCCCAAAAGAGTGAGAGGATATTATAACTGCAGATTGGGGCTAAATATGAAGTAGATGCTCAATAAACTCCAACAAATCTTATGTTCAGGTCTCCACACAAATTATTGTCCATACAATGGTATAGTTGTTTTGTTTTTTTAATCAGGAAGCCAAAGTGATCATCCCTTCTGCTTCCTGTGATCAAGATTAATTACGCTGCGTGTCATTTTAGTTGCTAGGTTCCAGGCCTCCCATTGGACTGTTAAATATTTTAGTGTCTTTTTCTTGATTTAGTGAAACTAGCTCCATTTAACTTATTATTATATGTAACCTTAACTGAATGGCTTGTAGAGATTAAGGATGTTTGCTTTCTGTTTGCTGATTGCAGGGCTACAGGCACAGGTGGCTTCTCTACAGCGCTGCCTACAAAAGAGAGGCATATATCAGAGAGGATGAAGAGAAAGCAGATACACAACATGTTAATTGCTGATTAATGTTGTTGGTGTATGAAATGCATTGGTGGGCATTCAGGGCCGGCAAAGCTTTCTCTGCTGGCCTAAACACTATCAGAAGCACTGACCTACATTTACAACCTAAATTCTAATATTTGTTCCATTAAATTGTATTAATTTATTCCCAACGGTTTATTCTCTTTGGTGGAAGAGAAATTAAATTGGTCTCGGACATACTTAAAAACCCAGTTTCAAGAAAATCTAGACATTGTGAGGAGGTTGGCCAACCCCAAAGCTAGCTAGCGTGTCTCAGCACGAGTAAGGGTTTGTTCCCCACTTCCAGAACAGTAAATGCGAGCGGTGCTACTGGATTACAGCCTCGGAGAAGCGGTGCAATTTATGCATTTGTAGTGTAGAGGTTTGGAGCTTGCTTTAGTAAAATCTTATTCACCCTCATATGCGAAATTACTCTCCCTTTCTGTAATGCCACACGTTGTTATATTACGTTTTTGTATAATATTGATGGTTTATATAATTGTGATGTGATAGTGGTGGTATTAAGAGGTTAGGGTTAAGTCGGGTCAGTCCTTACTGAAGGCTCAGGTACCAAATGCATGGTCTGTCACTGATGAAATGTAATTAACAGCTCATTTGATCTTTGTAGTATAAACTCACACTAGATTACATAAATCTTTTTTATCTATTATGGAGGGCTGGTTGTTAGATTTAGAGAGTCATGATACTTTTAGCTGTAATGGATGTAATACAGAGTATGGAAATAAAATATAGGATCAGAGAAAAGACATTTTATTGTATCTTATGGTGCAACTATGTTTTAAAAAGATGTATTAAAAAATGACACTATACTTATTACTGCTGGTTTCAGGGGTTGAGGGGTAATATTAGAGTGCACTGCAGGGTGCACCCCATCCTGACTTTCGACCACATCCAAGGCTTTTTAACCACTACCGTGTATAAAATTCTAATCAATCATTGTACTTCTCAAGCTTATTTTTTCTATGGTGATGCAATTCTCCTGCCACTTAAGTAGGTCAAGATTTATAACAGTGTACAGAACTGCTAATGCATGTGTTAAATTCTGTTTTACTGTTCCATATTCTCATCCCCAGAGGTGGTGGTGCAGGCTGTTAGTGATGTAAGTGAATTGGTTAGTCTAATATTAATGTGATTTATACAGGTTCCATGACCACTACTGACCTGCATAGTGATCTAATACTATGCAATAAATTTGTGTCTATATTTTTTTTTACAGGATTCTGTTCTTGTGAATTGTGTCAAGCATGGGAGTCCACTAATGAACAAAATGTTTGAAATTGAAAGGTATACTATCATGTCATGTACACAGCCTTACATTAATATAATGTTTCCTTATCACTGTTTAAAATTACATTAGACATTAATTGCTTAACTCTATTGCGAACTTTATTGCATAACCCGATCAGGCATAACATTATGACCACCAAATGAGGATGTGTTCCCCTTTTGAGTCTGGTTCCCCTCAAGGTTTCTTCCTCATAACATCTAAGAGAGTTATTCCTTGCCAGAGTCGTCACGGCTGCTCATCATGGATAAATGCACACCATTCACCTTGTCTGTTAATTTCTGTAAAGCTGCTTTGAGACAATGTCTGTTGTAAAAAGCGCTATAGAAATAAACTTGATTTGACTTGACCACCTGCCTGATTTTGTGTTGGTTCCCCTTTTGCTGATAAAACAGTTCTGACCCATCGAGCATTACCAGCATTAGTTCAAGTGAAGGGAAAATGTTATGCTACTGCATCCAAAGACAATTGTGTGCCTCCAACTTTTTGCAGTTTCGCCATACAGTAAATATTTATAAATTATCCATGAGAGAATTGAATAAAAAGTATATAAATACTATAAATAAATATATATAATATATAAATAAATATTTTGAATGAATTCCGAATATATTGAATGAAAACTGAATATATTGACTGGATTCTAAATATATTAATTTAAAAGCATTAATATACTAAATGGATCCTGAATATATTGAATGAAACCTGACGTCATCAAGGCGCCATCTTGTACATCTTTTTACGCTATCTTGGCAGAATAAAAAATATATACTTTTTATACCCTCAGGCACTGGGTATAAAATCTTATCTGTGTATGATAGACAAATGTATGCACACGCACACAGAAAATTCAATTTCAGTTCAATTTTATTTGTATAGCACTTTTAACAATGGACATTGTCACCATGGACACACACACACACACACACACACACACACACACACTCCAAAAGCATTACTGTCCTGACACTGTGTATAACTGAGGCTGACTCACCTCATCACCACCAGGCTCTTGTACTGTAAGCTTCTCTCTCTCTCTCTCTCTCTCTCTCTCTCTCTCATACATACTCTTTTTTGGAAAGTTTTCCTTTTCTTAACTTTATAAGCACCAGTTCATTTTCACGCACACATGAGCCTTATCTGAAAAAACAGGCCATTCAAAGACGGCTTTATTTCCTTACTCATCTCCAGAATACATTATCTGCACATTCATAGTCACAAAGGAGCTTATCTAGCCTCTGCATTTAAAACAGAAAACTTCACTCCAGTCCACCCAAAGTTATATTTGTCAGAAAAAAGGATTAGAATAATATTATTGACACTGATAGAGCATAAATTCATAGGCATGTAGCAGTGTGACTAAATCACTAAGTGGACCTCAGGATGTGTGTATACTACAGCTCACAGGTTGGCAGAATGTCCAACGTGGACCACAGAAGCAGTGATGGAGCCCACCGTTGCCCCAGAGCTGCCTCCTCTCGCTTTTCCAGCTTTGATTCTTCCCCTAAGCCTTTCACCTGCCATTCACTGTGTCCTTCCTCTTGGTTTGCAATTCACCAGGAGCCTCTCAGAACAAAGCTGTTGCTGGTTAACTTGGCAGGGAGCAAGTGTACAGGTAAGAATGCTGTCAGTCACACCACACCTCCATAATGACATCACTGAGCTGCTGGATGTTTGACACATGGCGCTTCTACACCTTTAACATGAGGATCCCTCACAGGTGCTCAATAGGGTTCAGGAATGGAGACATACTTAACCACCCCATCAACTTCAGCTACAGCTTCCTCTGCATGGTAGTTGTCATCTTTCTAAAGTAGGGGTCATCATGTTCTGCTTAAGAAGATCAAAGTACATGTTAGAATCCATATTTCCCTCGATAAACCATAGCACTTGATGCACAGCATGAGAATGTTTTTTATCGACCCTTGCGAGGCCTGTTCCTAGTGGAACCATCTTGGAAAACCTCTGTATGATCCTGGCCACTGTACTGTATCTCAGTTTCAGAATGTTACCGGTTCTCTTATTGACTCGGCCAGCCTTGTGGAGAGAAACGATTCTAATTCTCAAATCCTCAGAGAGTTATTTGTCATGAGGTGCCATGTTGAACATCCAGTGGTCAGTATGAGAAAATTATAGTTTTAATGTTAACTTTTTTGCCACCTATTTTGACAATAATGGCTGTATATTGAGTTATTTTTAGAGCACAGTAAATCTATAACACTAGACAAGCCGCACATTTACTACACTAAAATATATCCAAGTTTCATTTCAGTTTCTGAAATGTGAGGGGTGTACTTACTTTTGTGAGATACTGTAGAATAATTTAACTGATAGTCTAATAGCAAAATTGCCTAATAAATTACTCTGCAACATTAATGAGGCATAATAACAATTGAGGAAACATTATTGGTGTAAAATAAGGTCACACTTCTGATATGAAAAACTGGTTTTGATTTGTGTGTGTTTGTGTGCTGTAGGCAAATCAGGAGTCAGAGGTTCAGTTTTGTGGGAAAGCGCCTGAATAAACCACAGCCTCTCTTTCTTTTCTCTCTTTGTCTGATGTTCTGTGAGCTCTGACGTCCCCATGCGCCCTACTGTAACAGCAAATTTACTTAAGCAGGCAAACAAGGTGTTTTATATGACAGCACATGCAAATAGTGTGTTGCCCAAGTATTTACCTTCTTAGATTTTAGAATTAGGGGATGGGAGCTGTATATTTTATATGATGTATGTATGTTTATATAAAAATCTTTTATATAAACATACATAAACTTTTATATATAAGTTTGCTTTTGCATTTCCAGAGTTGCTGTGAAACCCATTATGTCATATCTGATGCAGCTTTTCTCTCTCCTATTTTTAGGAGGTGATGCTAAGCTGCTGGTGATGCTTTGTGTATCTCACACTCAGCAATTTCTGTCAGAGACTCTGCGGTCTTTGGGATTTGGCTACAGAGCCTAACAGATTCAGAGGGACACACGAATGATAGGCTGAAAAGAAAATAAATCAGTAGAATGGAAAAAAATAACAGAGCATAGAATATGACATAAATGAAGTGTTTGGATCAGCCTACATGTGAGTTTTCATGATGAGGCCAGTTTATGTGACAATACAGCCCAGACATCAGATGGTGAATATGAGAGATCTTTTTTGTTCTTTTTTTATTTTTTTTAAGTATACTAGTGAAGGGAAGATACTAGTATTGCATGTATGGTATAAGTTTTTTTTGTGAGTTCTCTATTGTTATTGGCTTGTATAAGGAACAGGTAAGATTATATTCATAAAGTATTGTCTTGAATATTGTTCTATATTTTTATTTGTTGGCATCATCCGGAAGACATTTATTATATATTCAGGAGTTTTCATCTAGCCAGATATTAAATGGTAAGATCACACAATAGAATTCTATTACGTTATCCAGCCTCTGACATAACAATATTTAGTGTGATTTACAAGATCTACAGGTATAAAAAAAGATGCTGTATAATGCCCATATGTTTAGTTTACTGTTTGTAAAGGCCATTATCTGTATATAACAGCAACTTGTTAAATCTTTAAAAATATATAAGTTTTTAATTCCTTTATTTGATTAGATCTGGAAATACTATAACAGAGAGTAGGTATGTGCAAGTTAGTGATGGTCGTTATCAAAAAAGATTCCAGACTCCAAACAGTTTACCTGTAATGTTATGCAGTTGTAGCATGTCTGTGGATTTGTGGATCATCAAATCTAAGTGCTTGGCTCCCAAGAATGCATTTTTTTTCACTATTTTTGGTGATTAGAGTGTTTCCTAACATTAGCGTTAAACATGAACAGGTAAGTGTGTATAATGTGAATGGTTGTCTTGAGGGGTTTAGGATTTGACTAAATTTCTCAATTATTGGTTTGTTTTTATAAACTCTCATCTTTGTGTTTCTGTGTTGTAAAGATGTTTCTTTTATGTTCAGAAAAAGGAAAATAAATATTTGACATTTATGAGATTTATAATTCCCTGGATTATGCTAATACGAACGCACACCAACATCGCAGTACTAATGGTGTTAGTACTGATGTAGGGTGAGGAGTCAGTGTTCACATTCATCCTAAAGGTGTTCAGTAGGGTTCAGATCAAAGCTTTAGAGCAGGCCACTCAAGATCTTCCACTCCAACCCATGTAAACATTCACCTCACAAAGCAATTCATGGGAGGAGACTCAATATTTTATTTGTCTAATTATACTGAACAAAATTATAAACGCAACACTTTTGTTTTTGCCCCCATTTTTCATGAGCTGAACTCAAAGATCTAAGACTTTTTCTATGTGCAGAAAAGGCCTATTTCTCTCGAATATTGTTCACAAAAGAGGAAGGCCAGAGAGGAGGTTTATGGATGTGGTGAGAGGAGACATGCAGGTGGTTGGGGAGAAAAAGGCGGATGTACAGGACAGGGGGGTATGAAGAAGGATGATCCGCTGTGGCGTCCCCTAATGGAGAAGCCGAAAGAAGAAGAAAATCTGTCTTAATCTGTGTTAGTGAGCACTTCTTTGCTGAGATAATCCATCCACCTCACAGGTGTGGCAGATCAAGATGCTGATTAGACAGCATGATTATTGCACAGGTGTGCCTTAGGCTGGCTGCAGTTTTATCACACAGCACAATGCAACAGATGTCGAAAGTTTTGAGTGAGCGTGCAATTGGCATGCTAACTGCAGGAATGTCACCAGAGCTGTTGCCAATGAATTGAATGCTTATTTCTCTACCATAACCTATTTCCAAAAGGGTTTCAGAGAATTTGGCAGTACATCAAACCGCCTTTAGAACCGCAGACCAGGTGTACCACACCAGCCCAGGACCTTCACATCCAGCATCTTCACCTCCAAGATTGTCTGAGACCAGCCACCCAGACAGCTGCTGCAACAATCGGTTTGTATAACCAAATAATTTTTGCTTTAACTGTCAGAAACAGTCTCAGGGAAGCTCATCTGAATGCTCGTCATCCTCATCAGGGTCTCGACCTGACTGCAGTTCGTCGTTGTAACCGACTTCAGTGGGCAAATGCTCACATTTGATGGCATCTGGCACTTGGAGAGGTGTTCTCTTCACGAAAAAATCCCAGTTTTCACTGTACAGGGCAAAATGCATGAGGCAAATTGTGGTCACACCAGATACTGACTGGTTGATACTGACCAGATACTGACACCCCCATACCTGTGCAATAATCGTGCTGTCTAATCAGCATCTTGATCTGCCACACCTGTGGGGTGGATGGATTCTCTCAACAAAGAAATGCTCACTAACCCAGATTTAGACATATTTGTGAACAATATTTGCGAGAAATAGGTAAAGCATGAAGATGTTTAGGAGAGATGGCAGTAAAGTTTTCAACAAGATTCAACAATGGAAAGTGAGAAGATGACTGAGGAATAAAGAAGGAGTGTGCTGGTACCGATCTTTAAGAACAAGGGAGAGGTGCAGACCTGCAGTAACTACAGGGGGGAAAAAGTTGATCAGTCACACCATGAAGTTATGGGAAAGAGTAGTGGAAGCCAGGCTGAGAGAAGAGGTGACCATCTGTGAGCAACAGTAGGGTTTTATGCCAAGGAAGAGCACCACAGATTCATTATTTGCTTTGAGAATGTTGATAGAGAAGGTCAGAAGGAGTTGCATTGTGTGTTTGTGGATTTAGAGAAAGCGTACGACAGGGTGCCAAGAGAGGAGTTGTGGTATTGTATGAGGAAATGTGTGTCAGAAAAGTATGTGAGGGTGGTGCAGGACATGTATGAGGGCAGTGTGACAGCAGTGAAGTGTGCAGTAGGAACGACAGACTGGTTTAAGGTGGTGGCTGGACTGCATCAAGGATCAGCTCTAAACCCGTTCCTGTTTGCAGTGGTGATGGACAGGTTGACGGACGAGGTCAGACAGAAGTCTCTGTGGACTATGATGTTTGCAGATGATATTGTGATTTGTGGTGAGAGTAGGAAGCAGGTTGAGAAGATCCTAGAGAGGTGGAGGTACATGCTGGAGAAAAGGGGAATGAAAGTCAGTAGGAGTAAGACAGAGTACATGTGTGTGAATGAGAGGAAGGGCAGTGGAGTGATGCGGTGGCAGGGAGAAGAGGTGGAAAAGGTGGAGGAGTTCAGGTACCTGGGGGTCAACAGTGCAAAGTAATGGAGAGTGTGTTAGAGAAGTGAAGAAAAGAGTGCAGGCAGGGTGGAGTGGGTGGAGAAGAGTGACAGGAGTGATTTATGATAGAAGGGTATCTGCAAGAATGAAAGAGAAAGTTTATAGGACTGTGGTGAGACCTGCGATGTGGTATGGTTTAGAGACAGTGGCATTTAATAAAAGACAGGAGGTGGAGCTGGAGGTAGCAGAGCTGAAGATGTTGAGGTTTTCGTTGGGGGTTATGAGGATGGACAGGGTTAGAAATTAGTTTATTAGCAGGACAGCGCATGTAGGACGTTTTGGAGACAAGGTGAGGGAGGTGAGATTGAGATGGTTTGGACATGTGCAGAGGAGGGACATGGGGTATATCAGTAGAAGAATGCTGAGGATGGAGCCACCAAGAATGAGGAAAAAAGGAAGGCCAAGGAGGAGGTTTATGGATGTGGTAAGGGAAGACATACGGGTAGTTGGGTTGAAAGAGGCAGATGTAGAGGACAGGGGGGTTTGGAGACAGATGATCTGCTGTGGCGACATTTGAGACTGAAAATAGAAGAACTATGTAATGGCTGAGATAATTAGAATGTATAAACCTATACAACTTTAGGCCAACAATTTTGCACGTGTATAAGCAGATACAAAGAGAGCTATTAAAATGTATAGTTGTCATTTAAATGAAATAAACACGTGAAATATATATAATTTTCTAAAATGAAATGTGTGTATTTCCGGGCGTTATGTCATAAACTTGCTCCGCTTCTCGCAACCAATCAGAGGCGACGGTTAGAGACCGTCACGTGACAGGAACCTTGGTTTTGTAAACATTAGAGAAGGGCAGTTTCTGAGTGCGTCCCACCCACTCGTACTGTAGTTACACAACCTGTGATATAACCACTTGTTTTCTTTTCACTCCGCCGAGTTCAGCTGTTTTACTGCCACCCCAAGAAACAGGTAGGAAATCTTTCTCTCTATTACACTGGAGATTCTTAGACGCTTAACGTGGTTTAATGCGATGACGACAGGGTTTAAAAGACCAAACACAGTACACAAAATGCTTTATTATTAACCTGTTTACTGAGTTTGGCCTTTTAAAAACACTTAGCGCATTAAGCTACTTGACATCACGTTAAGCGTTTTGACACATAAGCTAAACAACAATGCAACAATGATCTGTACCCAAATAATCAGCTAAGCAGTGAAATAGGGAAAAGAGCGCTTTATTGCATTACAAAACCTGTTCTCTCTCTCCCTGGACAGCAGTGTGGTGATTGTTGGTGTGGAAGTTGAGAAGATGCTGAGAGCTATGGGGAAAATGGTGTTTGGGGGGTTTGAGAATCCAAAGTTTACCCCTCAAGAAAGCAAGGTGGGTCCAAGCAGACTCAAATGATACTTGTCACACAATTGAATATATTGTGTCTTGTTTTTAAGATGTTCTCTGTGTGTGTGTGTGTGTGTGTTGCAGGGGGACGACTATGAGGTACGGACCTATCACACTACACAGTGGATGAGCACTACAGTAAGTGGCATGGAGCAGGACGAAGCCTTGAGCACTGGATTTAGGAGACTTTTCAAATACATCCAGGGGAATAATGAGAAGCGTAAGCTCCACATTCTGCTTCACGTGATGTACAATGCCTTTTTAACAGCAGACAGAAGAAGTTGTAAAATTCGTTGTAACTTCTCATATCAAATAATTGTCTCACACACACACACATTCATACGGAGTACATGTAGTGAAATGCTTTTTACAGCTGTCCAACATATACATATAATATTAATATAAAGTGTGTGTATATATTTGTATATATATATAATAAGAATTAGTCAGTAAGGGATGGGTATGTGTATGATATGGCTATTGACAGTAGTCCAGATTTAAAGTGATTCAGTGGGATTGTAGTTTAAGTGTCAGTGTGCTGATATTACAGTGACACTGTGGTGGGCCAGTTCAGTGTTATAGTAGCAGTTGTGCAAAAAATAAGGAAGGAAGGAAAAGTCCACAGTAAGTCTCTGTTCTTACTGCGATTTACCAGTCAGAGGCTGATAAACCTTCCTAAATCAGTAACAGCCTCTGTGGCAGATGATATAGTTATCTATTAACTGAGATCTTCTGCCAGTTTGTGGATTTGCAGATGGAAAAGTTAGAAAAGGGTTGCAGACGGGTGCAGGGTGAAATGTATTTATTTTTGCTTGGTGAATGTAGACTCTACTTTCAGCAATACGAGTAGTTCCTGTTTTTGACCTGCAGTAAGATGTTCCTGTTGGATTGCTGAGTTAAGTGTCTGTGTCAGAGCAGTCTGACTACTGAATTGTGCTGCATGCCCTTTTCCAGGACAAGAAATGACAAAACAATAGTGTATTTTGAGTTAGACTATTATAAATTGAATGAATAGGTTTAACTTGAACAGAATATAGTATATCATTAAACATTACAGTGTAAAGTAAACTTTAATTTTAGACTGTAGCAGAGATGCTTGTGTCTCAATTGAAGACTGGGGTTTGAAGCTGGATTGTGCGAGTTAGAGAGCATAAAGGGTTCCTCACATTCGAGCTGCACTTTTACAGAAAAATTATTTCCATTGGCACCACAAGGTGGCAGAGTTGTGTACTGTACATCCAACATCTCTGTTTATCCGTTTTGAGTATTTTGATTTCCCTTTTTTTATCCCAAATTATATTTATTTATATTTTGCCATAAATGTCAGTTAGTATATTAAAAATGACATATGTGCCATTCCACATGCTCGCCTGCCACCAGAACCGAGGTTTCTAACCCAGCTGAGGTTAAAACTTCTTGTGTTTGATCTTTGGCCAGCTCGTGATATTTAAGTGTTTTGCTTTGATTGGATATCACATAAACATTTATGGTTTTTTAGGTGGATCTATAAAACAAGGTGTTTGTGGCGGTCTTTGTGTTTGTTTTTTTTTGTTTTTTTTGCATTGTAAATAGACCAAATTATGCACTTTATATTCCTAAGTAAACATGTTTATACCCAACTGTCAGCACATCAGCACATTCCTATATATATCAGTTTTACACAAAGGCGGATTACGTAATGAACTGTCATTTTTCCCTTTTACAGAAAACATATAAGGAGTAAAACATGACTAGGTGTTGTGATTGCATTCATGCTCCCTCCCAAAGTGAATTATTTTCCAAACAACCCCGGTGTTTTTTTCTTGACCAAGATTAGTTTTCCAAATCAAACTGCTTGATCAAGTGAATGTTTTTTTTTCTTCCCAATTTAGCTACATTTAATGTTGTGAAAGCAAAAAAACGTGCTTTATAATTTCATGCATATAGCATATCTGCAACACAAATCCTCTTCTCACCTTTTCTTCAAGTAAAGATAAAACATGCAGCTTGTTAACGACAAAAAAAGTGCTAGAGCTGTTCTACGACGGTATCTGTCAAAAACTGCTGTGTAGTGTGTGCGTGTGTGCGTGTGTGCGTGTGTGCGTGTGTGCGTGTGTGTGTGTGTGTGTGTAGAGTTCATATAGAGCTGTTCTACAATGGTATCTCTCAAAAACTGCTGTGTAGTGTGTGTGTGTGTGTGTGTGTGTGTGTGTGTGTGTGGAGTTCATATAGAGCTGGGTGTGATCACCTTGCTCTTTTAAGGAATTTTAGATTGCAGCCATTCTATCAGCCCATACAGCACCAACAGCTCTCTAATAGCTATAATGCCCTCAAACCTTCCACTGAGGTGGTCAGTGAGAGAAATGCTGATTATTATATAAAAGCAACGTCCAAAATACAATCTGCTTACTGATTTTATTTAAAATGACATAAAATGACTTAATTGAACTTTCTTTGATGATGTGCTGTGTATCAGAGGTGACCGTGGACATGACTGCCCCAGTGACCAGTCTCATTAACCCTGGAGAACAACCATCTTGTGAGAGCTCCGTCACTGTGTCCTTTTACCTCCCTGAGGCGCACCAGGCTGAGCCTCCCAATCCCAGCATCCCTGAAATCTTTGTTGAGACCAGGAAGGACTTCACTGTGTTCGTCAGGTATTTATATTAAAGCAGACTCACTTCAGTAACTAAGGCTATAAAGTGCAAATTGCTTATTTTCTTCATGTGTGTTTGTGTGGTAGGACATTTGGAGGCTTTGCGAACAGTCAGAATACCCATGATGAGCTGCTAAAGCTGATTGAGAGCTTGAAGAGGGATGGAATGAGTTTTAAAGAGGCTCCCTACTACCGCGTGGGCTACGACAGTCCCTTCAAGCTTGTAAACCGCAAGAACGAGGTCTGGCTCATACGGGAGGAGGGAAAGAAATGAGTCAGTGTGAGGCAGAGTGCATAGAAATAATAATAAAAAAGAAACGTCAAATTATGGTCAAATTTAATTATTCCAAAATCTAATTTTAAACTTAAAAAATAAAGGGCCTGAAAATGTTACTAATGAGACTGTTGATTTCAATATTCATAAATTAATTCAGTGGCTTCTGCTCCCCAGACTCACTTCACTTTAGTTTGAATTTCATCACTTAATTTCATAAATGCCTTACATAATGTTTTGTATTCACTAGTGCAGTGTCTGTCTACGTTCTTCTTTTTATTGTGTCTGTGCTTTAGTTTTTTTGCCAGAGGTAAAAACAAAAAAGTTTGTAAAAATGCAGTGGATTCATTAACGTTGTTACATTTGTGATTTGATATTTTTTTTCTTCACTACCTCCCCAGCCTGGAGTCGAGGGGGCAAACTTGTCTGGGTGTCTGTCGCTAATGAATGAATAGAACGATATTGCTCCTGTGAGGAAAGTTGTTAAATGTATATTTTTCTGATTTAAATGTAAATTTATGGCATTTGCCGGACGCGCTCATCCAGATCGACTTACATTTGATCAGATTCAAACAAATGAGCAGCAATGAGGTTAAGGGCCTTGCTCAGGGGCCCAGGAGTGGCAGCTTATGACTTACAGATCCAAAGTCCAATGCATTAACCACTAAGGGGTTTAATTAGACTACAGAACCCACAGCACAGGAGCATCTCTGAGGGGAAACTATTTCCAAACAGTTCAAGAGAAAGTGTGTGATCTACAGCGTGATTATCACCAGATTTAGCCTCTGTGGTTCTCAATAACCAATTCTAGATCAGTTTAATGTGAACACCAACACATTCCTGTTGCCTTAAAATACTACAAGATTACACCTTGACATTCCAAAGATTTACAAGTGAAATTCTTTAAATGTATTAATGAACTACATGTAAAATCATACAACTATTGCTAGAATAATGAAGGACTGAATTGTATCATTGACTCTTTCTGTAATAAATCGATCTTTATATACATCTCTAAACTTTCTCAGTGTGAGTGATTTTAGCTCAAAAGGTGTGCAGGGCACTCACCCAGCTGCACAGAGCACATCTTCACTGATCTACACTCTGCACTGTCATCAGGTTTATTTTAAAGGCAAGTGTTGCCTGAATATATGTTCATGCACTCAGCACTGTGTGAAAACTCGATTATTATAGCGCGTGCTGAAGCCGAGCGAAAATAACACCAGCATCTATTATTTCTGTGGCCGAGCATCAGGAAACTACCCAGACTTCAGTTTTTTACATTTTAAAAAGTGCTTTTGTGTTCAAATTGTAAAAGAATTAGTATTGAAAAGTGTTTAAATAATGACGAGTGTAATTGTATACTGTTTTCCACCAAGCAGCAGAGCAACACTTGGTTATATTGCACAAAACCACAAACCATGAGAGTGAAGTGGAGCAGCGTAATTTATTTATCTACAGGATTCTCTTTGTTGCTGATTATTTGGATTTTACATTTCCTCATAGCCAAAATCCATGCCAGGATCCTCTGCCTTCATCTTCATGCACAAAGGATTTTTATTTATTTATTCCCTCATGACATTTAAACTCCCAAATCAATAGCATTACTTACACTGATTTATTCCAAACCCCCTTTTTATACATGAATGTGCCTACAGTTAGAACACGAGATCTTCGAATCAATGGTGGAAATTCCTCCAGCTTAAATTCATAAACCATCAAATACTCGTCATCAAATAAAATAAAGCTGTTAATTCTCTATATGATAATAAAAAGTTTTCCATTTTACAAAAATTGATGATCAAGAGTGCTCGGTATCTTCTGCACTCAGTGATGAAGAGTGTGAGAACAGACATGGACATGATGGTGCAATAAGCAGTGACACTCCACAAACCTTTAGATATGATTAACAGCTCTGGCTGCCATGGAGACGCTGGGAACGAGTGTGGTTTGTCTGACAGGTGGCAGTGAATCAAACACAGGAATTGCCCATTTTTTTATATATTTTTTTTATTTTATTAGACATACACAAGATGGTTAGCAGCCTTCTTCGTCGGTCATTTTGGATTTTGGTTTTTCTGCATCGAAAGAAAAAGTAGGAGACTTTATGAAGGCCTAAGAAACAGATTCTGATCATGAATGGAAAACTGATACAAATCTTATGAAATAATTAGAAACTGAGCTGCTGAGCTGTAAAATCCCTCCCAAATAAATCATCTCAGACTCTAATCTATAATAAATACTCTACAAAAAAAAGCCTCTAACAATGGTGTACAAATTCTTTAAAAATAAAAATCCAGATGTTAATATTTTTTGTTTATATACAAAAAAAAAATGGTATAAAACTACAGGAGAGATTTGATGTAAAGAGGTTAGTAAAGAAGAAGTGTAAAAGCTGTAGCATTGGTTTACAGATGAATATTTATTGCTCCCAGTCCAGTAAACGTCTAAGCTACTTAGAGTCCCTACAGCAGGTGACATTTATACTTTAAACTCTTTGGTTAATAAAACCATTCCAAACGAAACAGACGTCACTTGGTTTAAGTAGGTTCTCAGTTTGTATGGAAAGCCATCACAAGCAACACAGGCTGAATATTTTAAACGACCAACAGACAAATAAACAAACACATGAACACAGTGCAAACCTACACACTAAAAATCCAACAGAAAAGGTTCTTCTGGAGCCTCTCAGTCTGCAGCCCAGTTGTGTGGCTTCAGCAGTCATTCTGTATGTTATACTGTTCTTGTAGGACTGGTTTTCCACTTTCCCTTAACCAGTGAATCTCAGGAGTGAGCAGAAACCCTTTTACATGACTTCTTGACATTGCGTCTGTGCAGCTGGAATTGACTATACAATTCCTGTGCATTACTGCAGATGGACTGGACTACAACCTCATGAACATTCTGAGCGTTCCACAAAGCAAAGCCAATCCATCCACTAGTCAATGGGGATGAACTGTTTTACAAATCCTTCATCTCTGATTTCCATTGAGAAATCAGTCCTTATTCCACATTCCCAGTATAAAGTTGAGGAGGTGAATACAAAACAAAAACGAATGGAACCAAAGTTTTGTGGAAAAAGGTGTACTAATGTAAAGGAAAGCACTTTCTCATGAACAGCAGGAACAAATATAGTACAGATGTGACATACTCAGGAGCAGTGACAGAAATGGGATCTACTTCGGACACAAATGCGTCTGAAGGAGGCACCTTGTGGTTCTCGGCATATCTCCTACCATACAACCAGATTTCAGCAGCGAGGCCTGAAGCCTTGACCAAGGAACAGACAGATTACCAGCTCCCCTGTCTGCCCTCCAATGGTCCTCTGCTACTGGCCATTCTCTGCTACTTTGATGAAGTTCTGTTTTTCCCCCTAGTCGGGGAAAAATTCATTTGAATTTTAACTCTCCCCCTCACATAAAGTGCCATTTGAGTCTTGAGGAATTGGGGTGGAGGAAACTAAAGGGGAAACGGGGCATAGTTCATCTGGCGCCTCTCCGCTCTCAGTTAACTCTCCCTCTCTTTCACAGATGACGGTCATAGGGCTGCTTAGGATTCGACTTCTGGAGTTGTACTTGCTGCTGGAAGCAGAGGGTGGTGTGCGGGATCGGCCGTATTTTGGCCCCAGAAACGAAGAAGGGGACAAGGGGGAACCCAGAGAGTAACGTTGCAATATGGCCTCATTCCTGGGCCAGTCCTCTGGTGCCCTCTTGCAGCGTCCAGGGGAAGCGCAGGGGCTGTCCGGACTTACTGTAGGTGAATTCGGATCCAGAGAAGAGTCGAGAGATCGAGTCCTCTGGGATCTTGGGTCAGTTGTGCGTAGCATCTCAGCAGCGGACATGCGGAAACTGCCTTCTGAGCGGCTGCCCTTCTTCAGCAGCAGTGCTTTAAAGGTGTCACTGCTGGTGGCTGATTTGCGCAGATTGCGCTGGATAGAACTGGTCTGGCGAGGCAGAGTTGAGCTGAGGGAAGGAGCCGGTCCTGTTGGTGTGGCTGGAGGTGATGAGTGACCCCTCGTGCGCTCATCCTCAGACTCTCTACGACCCAGGACCTTGCGCTTAGACCTGCAAAATACAAACACAAGAGCGTGAGGAATGGTCAAATAGATGAGGTGTCAAATAAAACATTGGTTAAACGAGCAATTTTTGTTTATGCAAAACAAAAAAAACAACACTTTAATTGCAAGCGGGCGCTGTGTCTAAAAAGCCGGTGATGGGCTGAGTGTTAATGTTAGGGCACCTGTGTATTAGTTACACAATTTTCTACAAACTGAACTGCAAAACCTTCAAGATTCCCCCTCAAACTCAACAAAGGGCCTGTTTTTTTGTGATTGATTTTTCTCTGATGAGCCTCAAACCTCCATTGATTCCGCTGACGGATTTCTTATTAAAAGCAGAAGAGCTGCATGTATTGCATGCATTTGCAGTGCAGGGGGTATTGGAAAAGCAAAACTAACTTTGTTATATTTTAATGTATTTTTATTTAAATGCAGTTTCTTTGAAGCCAACACAAAGATGAAAACTGCACACATTGCAAGTTTGGGGTGGGGTGGGTTATAAGGCGAGCCCTGGGATAGAGGAACTAAGCGGCAAAAACGCACTGGGAAAAGTGCCCAAATTCACTGTAAACAAGAAGAGAATGTACTCTTCTCTCTCAGAGGGGTGTCTATGGACCATGCCCACTAGCCAAGAGATCCTGAAAGTAAATCTGCACCAGTGCTGTAGATTACTGAAATGAGGGATTAGCAGGAAAATGAAGCAGAAATTTATTCCAGTGCTAAGGGATTATAAGGGTAATCCCACTGTGGCATCACCACAGGAGGGGAAACACCAATGGCCAATTACTTGCCAGGCCGCACCTCAGGGGCTGGGAGGCATTCCTGCTCAGCCATTCACAGTCTGAGCTGAGCAGTAGTGTGGGCAGGAGAGTTGAAAGGAGTCAGGAAGAAATAAAAGAAAGTCATAATATACATGAATCTTAGTATAGGAGATACATACATTATAGAATGTGTGTGTGTGTGTATGTGTATGTGTGTGTGTGTGTGTGTGTGTGTGTGTGTGTGTGTGTATATATATGTGTGTGGGGGGTGGGGGTGGGGGGTGGTGTTTTCATGGGTTGTATCTTATCACCAATAGAATTACTAATTATACTAATTATTACTAATTAAACAATACAACAAAAAACTATTTTTTTATTAAGTTTTTTTATTTCTTTGTACATTAGGGTCTTGAGTGCATTCGGACATGCTTTTAAACAGAACCTACTGTACAAACAAAACACAGAAACCATGCCATTTACAACGTTTGATGTGAATGTCAGCAAGCGAATGAATTTATATAGCGTATTTTTCATTCCTCAGCCCTGCAGCTGAGCACACCGAGAAACCAGAGGGGTCTCTCGCCACACTCCAGATTTGATGGATGTACTAGAGAATCAGGAAGACGGGCTGTTTTAAAGTTAAGAAAGGATGTGCACATGAGCTTAGGGAAGAGGAGAGACCCAGTGGGTGTCATATAAGGGCACTGAAACAAACATGGAGGATATGTACCTGTGAATTGCTGCAAAGAGGTCCTCTGTGGTACGGGACCGTGTGGGAGTCACCATGCCTTCAAAGATGTCACCGTTAACGCTGGGGGTCTGTGGGGAGTTTGATGTGCTGGACTCGAATACTTCACCTGAAAGATGAAGATGATGCACATTCATGTTGACAGCAGTGAAAACTTGTAGCTCTGAGGTGTTGACATGCTCCTTATGAAGAAGGCAAACAACCACCCACAGCCATATACACTGCACACATCCGACTCAAAAACATGTTGCATCTACATGAATTGGGCAGATTGTGTGACAAACACATACCACACATTCTGGAGGGAGATTACTAATGCATTGTAATATATATATGGCACGAACTGGTCGGATACAAAAGCATGCCCCGATAGGACAAACTCTCCAGCTGAGAAGCATAATCAATGTCAGAAAAGGACAATCTGAAGAATGACAGGTCTATCCTAAGTAACACATTCTAATACACACACCTTAGCAGTCTCCATCCACCGAATGGCAAATGCACAGTCTGCAAGAGTCAATAACTGCTTTTTAACTCTTACATATTCGAAGAAGAAATCCACCTCTCCAGAGTTGAGTTGCTCTGTTCCTGTCCTCTCTCTCCGCTCTCGTCTCTCATCTGCACTAGCCCGAGATGATGTAGGCAAGCTCACGTTATCCACACTGTTTTCTCCCCCTCCCTCCCACTACACCCCTCCCCTCCACTCTCAGCAGCCAGCCCTTGGGAAGACTGCCCCATCCAGGAAAAAAAGATAGTGTACAGGATGGAATGGAAAGTATAACAAATGTGAGGTGATTAGAGAGTAGGTAAGAATACAAAAGAGGAGAAAAAATGTCAGTGTGAAACAGTATGAATAAAAAAACATAACCGAAGGAATTCAAGTGAAAAAAGGAATTAAACAGGAGACAGAACAGTAAAACGAGCAGGACAGAAGTACGGCAAAAGAGAAAGAAGGAATTCACTGCAGCAGTGTTCCACAAGCCCTGATCCGCAAGGGAGGAGGTATAATCCTTTGCCTCACTTCACCAGAATTACACAAACATAATGCTCACAACTGCACTGCCCTTGGCAGCTTCCAGAAAGGTGAAATTCGATTAAAGTAGTATTCCGTTTTTACCAAGTAATACCTAACTCACTCACAAGCCCTCTATCTATCTATCTATCTATCTATCTATCTATCTATCTATCTATCTATCTATCTATCTATCAACTGATCATTCATCATGACACAAATACCCTTGTTCCTATAATTGAGCAGAGCTTGAGTGAATGTAAGCACTTGTCCTATATGCATTAGAATGACTTCTCAAAACTATTCACAAAAGTTAGGAAATAAATTTGTTAACGTCTAGAGATTCTCGCATTTAAAAAAGACCCGAGTACTGAAAAATGCATGACCCTGTCACCCAGTTTTACAAATGACCACTGAGAGCAAAATTAGAACATTTTCACTCACCCTCATCTTTGAAGGAGACTGATCGTGCTGTATTGCTTAATGCATCTTCATCGTCTTCTCGCTCATCTTCCTCTTCTTCTACTGAACTGTCCATTTCATCGTTAACAGTTTGAGATGCTTCCCGACTGAAGGGAACATTGGAGGCTTCTTCAGCCTGACTATCAGCTGGACTGTCACATGTGGAGCTCCCATTAGAAACTCTGTCATCCTTCTCTACCTCCTCATCAGACAGGGATTCCTGAACTTCTGGGTTTGGTGCACAAACAGTCACCTCTATTGGATTGTTTGAAAACGCTTGAAATGAAGAATCCTCCTCATTGGCCAGTATCTCCTTGCCATCTACAATAAGTTCAGATTTGACTGAGGAGACAAGGGGAAATTTGGGCTTTTTTGATAGCACAGGAGGTTTTTTCTTGGGTGTGGTGTTTTGTGATGTTTCCTCCTCCCTATCCATACAATTTACCTCAACTTTACATTGTGTATTGCTCATGATGTCACTTGAGGGGTAATTATTCGCTTCATATGGCATTTCTTCTCCCAACATTGTATTATAAAGTGGCATCCCTGGTTGGTCTTTGGTAATTGTATTCTCTGTTGAAGGAGATTTTACTGTTTCATTTATTTCCGGAGTAGAGAAAGAAGTCAAAGGCAAAACAATCGGGTGCTCTAACTGTTTCAATTTCTCTGCCGTGTTCGGCTTAGTAGAAATCTGTTCGGTTTCCTCCTCCGGAGATTTGCTGCTGTCCTCACTATTCTCTGGTTGTTTGACTGACCGAAGCTGCACACTTTGGAGGGCAAAAGGTGTTATTAGTGGCATGGCCGACTTGCCAACCACTTCAGAGTGAACAAAAAGTGACTTTCTCTCAGAGTTCACTGGTTTAAGTCTATCTTTAATTCCTTTCAGGCTTGCAGATGATGGTATAATTGGAGTCAAGGTGGGCAAGGATGGGGGTGCTGGAGGAATATGAGCATTTACAGTGGAAGGAAACATGGGAGGTGGTGGAGGCAGTGGCAGGTGATGTGTAGAAGTAAAGGATTGATTATGTAACATGCTGTGGTCATTCAACACCTCTGGAGGAGGAGGAGGGGGAAATTCTGGAGAGGAATTTAAAGAGAGGGGGCTCAGGGATATTTCATGCTGTGGGGTGCTGGGTAAAGGAGGAGCAGGTGGAGGAGGAAAGGTTTGACTTGGAGGTGGAGGGAAAAGTTCAGGGGTGAGTGGTGAAAGGGACATGGATGTTTGAGGCAGTGGTGGAGGTGGAGGGGGGATGTTGTTCCTGACAGAATCTGAAGTGTTAGAGGATAATGATGTTGAAGAGGAAGAGATGGACATAGAGGAGAGCAAAGATGACTTCCTTTCAGGCACACGTGGCTTGGGCTTACACCCAGAAGGTGACATCGACCTCATAAAAGACGGAACAGGAGTACCGGCTGTTGGGGTGTTAGACTGACTTGAATATCCACTTGAAGGGGAGGTTAACCGATGTACCCTATCTGGAGATGATGTGTTTACCTGAGGCTTTGCTGAAATATTCCCCTGTGCAGGGGGAAGGGATGTCTGCATATCATTATGGACATCCTGTCCAATTGTCATGCTTGCTGACTGTGCTCCATTAGACACTGAGTTAGTATGTGCTGGTGACTGTGCCTGATCACTATGCAGACGAGGGTAATCCACGTAATAGCCCCAGGACTCTGCGTAGTCAGAACGCAGGCTGCTTGTGTCACTGTGTGACGGTGTGACATGACAGATGGAGTAAACATTAGCCACTCCTGCACCTGAGACACTGCTACTGCCTGCACTTAAGCTACTCTGGCTCCTAGGCCGCAACATCCAGGGGTCTTCATAGTCACTGCAAGGGCTTTGAGATGGTGAGGTTAAAGAACCTTTACCTTTCAACCCATTCTGAAGGGATTGCTGAAGTGTAGCGATCAGTGACTCGTTAAGAACCGATCCATTGGTAGTGTTAACAACATTATTTTTCTTAGGCTTACGCTGTAGTGAGTCTGTACGTGCTGGTGGTAGAGGTGGCTTCTTAGACTTGCGGAGGGAAATAGAACGGGATAGTGACTGATCACTGTATATGCTGCTACGGTCACCTGGCTGGCCTATGCACTCATACATGCTATGCCGTGCTGCCCTGCCTGTGAAGTTTTGCCCTTTTGGTCTTAGTCCCGAGTCCAAATGCATGGAGGTGTAATAACCATCATTGTCCATGGAGTATAGTGAACTGGAGTCTGTACCTTTAGGGGAGCGCTCCAGGCTGTTGTAGAGATGATTGATAGGAGTGGAGCAGCTGGAGGTGAGTGGTCTTCTAGGCAACACATTCTCAGGGGTGTCATAAATCCACTGCTGATCTGCTGTTCCTGCAGCAATTGTACTGTGGCTGTTCAAGCTGCTATCTGACTGACCAGCTTCCTGCATGTCTGTGTCTCCTGTCTCAGCACTGGTGGCCACACTGGTTAAGCTTTCTCCATTAACACTTGAGGATATCCTGAGAGGTCTTGCATGCTGCCCTGTGCTAGATGTAGATTGAAGGGCAATCACCTCAGCCGAACATGACAATGTTGCATTGGGGATGAGTGATGTTGAATATGCCGCACGAGGAGAAACCACACTGGCATTTCCCCAGTCTCCATATGATCCCCTCACATCCTGGGATTTTGGTCGGGTTAATGTGCTAGTTTTAGGGGCATTCCTCATGTGAACAGCAGACTCATCGACTTGGAGCTTTCCAATCTGCCGAAGTGCTTGAACAGCACCATCCTCTGTCCTATATGAAGTACTAGTGTTCAGTAGCTCTGCGTTCAAAGAAACCCGAGCACCCCGTGGCAAGCTGTGGAAGCGCTGGGGATCGCCACTAAATCGAGGAGCCATCACATGCACAGGAGATCCAGAGGAATGGTCGTTTAGAACATTGGATATATTGTTTGTGGATGTTGACATGCAAGACATCTGAGCAGCAATTCCTTGGCCTCTCTGAGCTCGGATTCTCCTCACAGATGGTTGAACAATTTTTACATCCTCTGTCTGGCAGCCAGAATCCCTCACTTCAGAGCGCCTGAGAGTAGAACTCATACTGCCTGAACGTTCTAGTGTTGAAAATGGTCCAGGAATAAACATCGATTGTGGTCGGAGCTCCCCTCCTCGTCCTTTACCTGCAATAGAGCAAAAACAGGAATGAGCGACATTGATGAGCAGCACTTACAGCTGCTCCATTCCCCTTTTTCTCCACTTTGCCCTTTCCTGACATCTGCTGTCAATCAGACTGAAGCCTGTCTATTAACAGCTCTAATTAATTTGATTTGCTGCACCCATATCTGACATGTTAATAAAAGCTTTAATCACAACTGACAGCTCAGAGGCAGATTACTGTAATGTTGCCTAGTCCTGAAAGTGCATGAGTGTATATGCATCTGTCTCTGATCAGAACCAGGAAAATGACCCCTAAATACGTGGCACAGTAACTCAAATAGCAGAATGCAAAATACAAAAATATTTTTTCAAACATTGTTCTTAACAACATAATGGTTAAAATAATAAAATGGTTACAATAACTTTATGAAAATACTTTCATTCTGCCCAAAGGTTAGGAAAGCTTAAACTGATACCCTTCGCTGAGTACATGAGAAAATAACAAGGAGGTTTGGTAGTGTGGAAAGAAGTGGTATTTAATGCAGTAAATGTTGCATGTTCATAAATCTATACATCTTAAAGACGTGTACCCGTCTTGTTAAAATACTAGGTAAGTGCCTAGAAGCCTTTCTTCTTTGCTTCATATTTCATGCCTAAAGGTTACTGGCTGAACATCTCTTCCTATTTATCAGATAAATGAGGTGATCTGACAGACAAATTCTAAAAGGAGATTTAGGGTTAGCTGAGTCTCCAGTGCACTACATTACACAAAGCGGTATGACATCAGCACTTCTGTGGTCAAGTATTTGATGTCGAAGTATACACAGAGTACAAGATTTGATGCAAGCATGACTCAGGGAACAGAATGTAAACATATGAAATCAGGTGCTGAATGCAGAAACAGACATCAATAATTGAACATTTCACATTTCAAGTAAAGTCATATTCTAATGAAGAATGCAGACCGTTTAAAGCAGAAGGATAAAAGCAAAACGAAACAAAAAAAGCAAAGCACTAGAAGCTGCTTGCATGTTGCATGAATGACATGTAAGAAGCACTACAGGGAGCTTGGACTAGGAAAAGGAAGTGGATGCTCAAATCAGACTCTGATTTGATTGTTTTGAAACAGAACAAAAATTATATAAAAAAAAAAAAAGAACCAAAAATGGATTGCGCATGGGCAAAGATTATGAAGGACTAGCAAAAGGCACTGACAATGGCGTCACACTACACTACGAAGTCTAGATGATGGCAGGCGAGGCAGGAGCAGCAACAGTTGAAGCTGGCAGAGCCATACCATACCTAGTTCCTGCTGAAAGTTGTCAGGCAAACCTGATATAGTTTTTCTCCGTTTGACCTTCTTGGGCCGACGGGCCAGAGTGTCTGTGTTTATTAGGGAGCGACGGACGCTGGCCTGACGGTCAAAAGTCTCCCCTGGAGACCAGGTTATGAGAGGGCAGGTGTGGAGAGCAGACAGGCAGTTAGTGTCGAGCATGCATTTTTCATGCAGAGTATATGCAATATATGCGATAAATAAACACAACTCAAAAAAATGTAAAGAACCTAAGCATCCACTGTAAAATGTAAAATGCGATGAGGAACTAAGGTACAAGTCTTCATTACAAGACATGAAGCATTTCCGGGAATGGAATGAAATTATATCATGAACCACATTTCTTCTTTAAAAAGAAAAAAAAAAAAGAAAAGAAAAACAATTGCAAGATTTTAATTACAATATTATCTGTTGTTCATTTTCCACCTCTCTTAATAGAATTACTCAGAATTATGTGCACAATAATATAAAAAGACCATAAAACAATAAAAGGTATTTTTTAAAATAAGTTAGATTATGGACTTTATAGGGATGCAAAGCATTTCAATAAAATTTACCTGAAACTTTTTAATCTAATTTAAATGATTACCATTAATGTCACAATTTCTGATAAAACAAGCCTTTTATAAAGAATTCTTCCATCACAGGAAATCTCAGCAATCCATGAGTGGGTAAAAGATACAGAGCTAGAGATCTGCTTTCTTGTTTCTGATAATGGTTTTTGATTCCGTGATTGATGAACTTAATTATATGGGTCTTCATCAACATGTAATTTGCATTATTTGCAAACGTATCTGTGCAATTACTGTATCTGCATTTGTTCTACTGTTCTTTCGAAGATGTGGCATCATCTGCCACGTTCCACAGATCAGTTTTAGCCCCTGATGTCTTTAAAATGTTTTTCGTCCCGCAGTTAAGTGACCTTTTGATTTAATGACTGAAGAAATTCATAGGCAGTGATTTGTTCATCTCATCATCATTAAAGTGCTGTACTGCTGATGGAGCAGCATTTTCTTGGAGTCAGAGCAGCATTTGTTTGACACCCAGCAACAACTTTGTGTGTGTGTGTGTGCATATATGAATATGATGTGCACATGGCTGGATTAATGTTTGGCCGTTGACCTCATTCTGAAGATCAGAAAGAAGATGAGAGCTCAGATAACGAGATAAACTGCATGGAAAAGGGCAGTGTGGTAAACAGGAAGATGGGAAGACATTTTTATGTTGGTTGGTTGGGGGGGACAACAAAAAAGAAATGTGAATATTAATTTAATCACAAACTTACTGTACCACACCTCACTGTTTAATGTGATATCAATTGATTACAGCCGAGGCCACAACTGTAATTACTGACAAACCTATTCAGTAAATACAAGACTGCAGTTCTTACCTGTGACATTGATGGGGATGATGTCAGTCAGAATGGCCTGAGCTTGTTGTCTCATCTTTTCCTCAGGAGTCGGTAAGGGTGCGAAGCCGGACTCCTGACCGTCCATCGCAGCCCCCTCGGCTTTTAGTGCAGCGTGTGCCCTCATTGCACTGGAGCTCTTGTCCTCTTCTGCAGAAGAGGCATTCGACTGCAAAAAAAGTAAAAGAAAGAGGTAAGACTCGAAAGGTTTTAGACCAGATGAGGTGCAACTGAACTGAATGACATTTTCCTCCTTTAACCAGGGCCAAGCACTCAGCTTCAGCCAGAGGCGCTTTATGGTTCTCCTGACCTTTTGAAGGTATACGAGTACACAGAGCCGTTTCATGGCCAATTTAACATGTGAACACAGAAAAGTCTGTGAAAACAGACACACACACATAAATAGAGAAAACACTGGAAAAGTGAGAGACTGACTCTGTTTCAGCATTGTGGATCCTGAAAAGAGCAGAACTATCAGCTATGGATTTGTCACAACTCCAAACCTCCACTACAATATAAATCACTGAGAAGCTCTGCTCACAAATCACTGGCAAAATCAGTGATAATGAGTGACAGTGAGAATACATCTTAAATGTAGTTCAGTTGGAGACAGAATAAGAGAAACAGAAATCCACAGTAAGGCTGAGTGCAATTAATACGTATGAATGAGTGCCACGGTGGCTTAAGAAACAGGACCACGGTCAGGGGTTACATGGTAAAAGGAAATTGAGGAAGTTGAAGCCCAATACAATCATTTTGGAAGAAGTGCATCAAAGTGTATACACCAAATCTGAAATACTTAGGCTTAGCAAAACACAATAATAATCTAATAATGTTTCTTACAGATGTCATTAATATAAAAATGAAAGCTGGCTACCCATCTGTATCCTCCCAATTAATTTAGCATCTACATGATCTCATTAAGGGCTCAGTAAATAAGAGTAATGCAATTTCTCTGCTCTGTGAGACTAACAGGTGTAGTGTGTCTCCAGAGGACCAGTGCTCACAAAACAGCAACACATGGCTGACTACACTAATAAAGCACAACGAGAGAGACAGAACAAAGGACAGTATGGAGGGTTTATGAAGCTGAGATTAGTCCACTTTAGAATGAACCACAGATATTCCACTCTGTCTACTGCACCATCATATGCAGTCACCTAAGATCTTTATATTCAATTCAGTGAAGTATCAGTATGTGTACACGAAAATTATCATATGCCGGAATGAAGATTACATACACTGTAAATACACACACTGTAAATATACAGCCTTGCATGAGCCAGTGTCTCACCTTATCATCAACATCATCCTCGTCCTCCACTTGGCTGCTGCGAGAGTAGGCTGAGGCAGAGAAGATGGGGCCCTGGGAGTAGTACTGTGAACTGCGGAAGCCATCTTTCCTCAGCTTATCACAATCTGCAAAAGAGCCACACAACTGCCTGGTCAGAACAAAGTGATCTGGGTTAAATTATTAGTGCTTAGTAAATCTTCTAAGGAAACTTTGTCATTTCTAGAGATGAGTGAGGTCTGTAAAAGTGTTCATTGAGCTCCCTCTAGTGGTCAGAACAGAACATCACTTATCTAAAAGTTCACAAAGAAGGATAAACAGAAAATATGTGGGGAGGGGAGGAGGTGGAGGGGGGAGGCGACACACAAAAAAAAAATTTAAATACATGTGAAGAACGTCTCCTGTCTACCCCTGTAAGCCGGTCTGTGTGGGTGTGTGTGAATCAAGCACTAGAGTGTGGCCCTGCTTCATGCTGCTTGCTACAGATGGCAACCAAACGTCCCTTTGGGATACAGACAGATCTTGTTGAACACCCTCCCTTAGCCATGCAAATAAGTGTGTCTACACAAAATAACATGTTCAACACCTTCACAAGGCACAACTCTTTTCTATAATCAGCTTGCTGCTTCTGTATTTGTGAGCCATTCATCTGCCTGGTACTGTCAATGCTTCACAAGTCAGTGAGGCAATGGAAACAATGCTATTATTTTTCTACGAAAGCAGACAGGGGACGTCTCCCCGGACATGCTGATGCAGAGAGACTGTATTTAGTCACCTGAACATCATAAATTAAGTGGCAAACTCTTGGAATTACATAGCATGATCACATTTTGTCCATTTTAAGCAGGATTGTGTGCTTGAGTGAGTGATTTGTACTATTCATATTTTATGACAATCAAATTAAATATTAAATAATATTTAAAAAATATTTATTGTACTGATTGAGTTCATGCTTGTTAGGTACAGAATAATATCTTCATACTATTCCTCTTACAACACAGCAATTTGCCAACAATCACTTTTTTACATTATTAAAGTGAGTCCTTTTACATTTTATTATTTTGTAATTGCATGTGATGTTGTGGAGGTGTTTACGTTCTACTAAATCCACTGTATTGTTTGACAGTAAGTTCCACAGTAACAATGAGCTAGCATAACTGCTAATCGGAGTAAAGAGAAAATGACGAGTGACCATGAAAACACCTCTGACTGAGTGGTATGTCAGTTTCAGACGAAGCCACACCATTCCTCTCCAAGCGGCATGTGCAAAACTTCCAGATGCTTCGTGGTTTCTTTGTGTGTCTTAACTGGCAGGTAAAATTCAACCAAATATACTGAAACTCAGCAGGTCTTCTTTTTACAACTAAACTTGTAAACTGGCCTGCTCAGTGTTTGTTCCTGATACATGACTCACACCGTTAAAATCCCCCTTTAACAAAATCTGCCTTCACCTCTAAACGAACAAGAGAAACAAAATCTAACAAAAAGCCACAAGAAATGTGTGGAAAGCAGTACAAAGAGTGTTTCTTTTATGTGTGTGTTCATAATATTAAAAGAGGGCTAAAGCAGGGGGAGAAGCAACATGAGCAGGTAAAAGAGAATAGAGGTAATATACACATCCAGGTAATCTGATACATGAAACCCCCCTATTCATGAGACCCTTTGTCTTCCCTGAAAACACACACACACACAGAGATAGCCAACTTTTTCCTTTTCATCCTCCTACAGTAGGATTGAGCTCCTTTTCTTTACTCAGTGAGATGTGTGTGTGTGTGTGTGTGTGTGTGTGTGTGTGTTTTAGTAATTTAGATGTCTCATCATCCCACTTCCTTCTCCAAACTCTGTGTCACTGCAAGTTTATGTAAACACTTGCTACTGTATAATGAAACAGGCAGCACACTGAGCAGCTGTCCTGCTCCACACTCAGCTCACATTACCTCTACTGACTCAGGATCGGATCCAGCTTACTCATCCCTTTAATCATGGAGATCACCTGACCTGACGTCAGACCTCCTACACACCAAAACACGAGTGTGTAAGTGCACGGTTGACTTGTGGCTATCCAGTGGATTTTGTGCGTGTCCACATGCTGCACCACAACACTCTGATGCTCCTCATGCTGAATAATACATTTTGTGAAGCAACACAGCAGATTGTACACAAAATGCTTTTTAGGGAAGACCTACTATCAATGTGCAGCAAGTCAACTTAATATTCAAATCACGTTTACACCACGGGGGAATTTAGAGATTTGTTCAAGGTGGGATAAAACTAGAAAACCTAAAAGAACCCCACGTCGATTGCAAAAGAGCAGGAGAACTTCCACACAGACCATTCATTTCAGGAATCAATTCAGCCAAAGAAGTTTTGGTGTTACTATCTCACCTCTGAGTGCTGTTTTGAGGTTGACTTTAGCTTGTCGGTGCAGTTCTTCCACACAGGCTGGTCTGGATGCAGGCAGGAACACATTCTCTTGCTGGTGCCACGGTGCCGTGTAGTGAACTGTCCACTTACTCTCCTCGTCCAGATTTGACACAGCTGCAAGCGAAACACAATGTATTGATGAGAAAGCAAAACCTTGGAGAATTTATCTTTGAGAAGAAAAATGTCCTCAAAAAGAATAATGGGAAAAAGTTTGAGGTCACTCAAAATATTTTCGATATACAGTAATAATTTGCATTATCATTTAACAATAATAATAGATAATACAAGCACCTACATGTGTACAGATCTACAAATCACACTGTATTACACTATTACACCCCTGCATTAACACGCCGAACACCGAAACACAGCAGGCAGTAATAAAGTCTAGAAACGGTACGACCAAATGCTGCTCTCATTGTCCATATGTGAACTCGGGATAACTTACAGCTACAGCATTTCCACTCTTTGCTGTAAAACCCACTTTCTCTTTTGGCTTCATGCAACACCACGCCTTTTGAGCAGAAGATCCCTGAACAACTTGTCCTGCGGTGTTTTAATCACAGAGAAGTGTGTTAAAGCTGCAAATGGGCTGTTAAGAGCAGCTGGGGGCGAATGTTTCAGGGAAGAACCCTGCCGTGTACACACACACACACACACTCAAGCCTAAAGACTTTTGCAGTAGAAACATAAGGTTCTGGACAAGTGTGAGAGGAAGAAGGAGCTCAGTAAACAGTAGGAGGTGTGTGTGGGGGTCACAGGTGTCAACCAGTCGTTAAGAAGCCGAAGAGTCATTGGTTAAGGGAGCTGCTGGACTGCTGAATTGTATGCAGTTGGTAATTGAGCTCATTTACAGTACACAGGAACGATACAGTAAAACAGGCGCTTTTGTGAGCAACCACTAAACGCTGATCAGTGGCTACTGCAAACCGCGTACGGGTTCAGGGACCTTTCAGGAAGGTGTGGTAAATCAAAACACCTTCAAATGATTGTGTGTCAGAAACAAAGGGAATAAATCAGCAGTCAGGAAGCAGCCTATATACTACTAACTATTATTATGTAATGTAAATCAGTTTCAAACTATTTGTAATAGTCAGTTTTGTTTAATGTTCTGCCAATTATGGTACAATCATAATGTACTTACTTTCCCACTTGTAGACTTTTTAAAACCTTGTATTTACATACATTATTTTTCTACAAAAGGGTTGATCAATTCTACAATATACACATAAAAAGATCTGTGATATAAAATGAAGAGAGCAATGCGATAATAATGAGAATAATTTTGAAAATCATACATTTGATATACTTTCACAACATACGATATACACCCAAATGGTTTGCGCTGTGGCTACAATGCAGCAGGAACCTACGATCATTATTTTTTGTTTGAATTCATAGATTTATGTGAAAATAATGGCAATCTGTTGTTTATTCAGATCAGTTACCTGTTACTGTGTCTCCAAACCGTAAGACTTTTATAGTAAGAAAATATGCAGCAAGTACCACAGAGAGACAGCATTTTGAATTTTATGCTAAATTTGAGTTAAAATATTGAGAAAATAGTGAGAAGCACAAAAAAAATTCATTTGTGATAATATTAGAAATAGTAATAAAAGGATTCTAATACATATACACTATATGGACAACATTACTGACCTTTCCAGGAAATCGTGGTTCTTCCACAAACTGTTATCTGGCACACAATTGTATAAAATGTATTTGAATGAAGTAGCATTTTACCTTCCCTTAAACTAGAAGACCCAAAGAAGACCCTGTTTCAGCATGACAATACCCCTGTGTGCAATACCAGCTCCATGTACATATGATTTTCATGGGTTGGAGTAAAGATCTTGAGTGGCCTGCTTCAGAGCTTTGACCTCAACATTACTGAACAAATTTGATAAATGTGAACGCTGACTGCACCCCAGGCTCTCTCATCCTACATCAGTACCTGACTTTACTAACACCACTGTGGCTGAATGAGCACAAATCTTAACAAGCACAATATAAAACCTAGTGGAACATCTACGTGCACATTTAAAACTTCAATCCTGGGCTTCCTGTGTGTGTGAGTGTGTGTGTTGAGTGGTCAGCTAAATGTGTGAACAGCTAAGCATGATAATTATCAACACCAGCTGGTTTTGTCATCATAGTGCTGCACACACTAACACTCGTACAAAGAGAGCTTTTCAAACACTCAACAAACCCACACAGATTCTATTAAGTGCACTCAAACATGAAGCACACATACATACACACAACTTGTTGAAAGAGCATCATGGTCTTTGATATGCCCAAAAATAAATATCAAAGCATCAGCCTCAACACAGTCAGGACAGGGTGAGCAACATGTATGTGCATGTGTGTGTGTGTGTGTGTGTGTGTGAGATTTTGTTGAGATCAAAGCTTCTAGACTGACAGGTATACAAGACTATAAAGACATAGAGCTCATTAACACAATGCTGCTTTTATTTGATGATAAAAAAAAAAAAAAGTTTTATTTAGGTTTCTGAGCATTGAGGTTAGTTTATGTGCCGACTTGTGCAAGTCGAACGCACAAGTCGGCACAAAGTCCTCGCAAAAAATACAAAAATCCACAAATGTGAGCTGAGTGCAGGAGCTGAAAGGAGAGCTGGCCGTCACAGCAGCACACAAAACCTGCATTGTCCTAAACATCAATCTCCACATCAGTCTGCGCTCAGAGCTCCCAAAGTCCATTCAGCAGCCTGATAATCCTACAGCGCTCAAGCACACACACCCAAACACGCACACACACGGTTTTGTGCTCAGCAATCTATTGAATCCACCAGTCATGTAATTGGAAATTATTGACAAAAACAAAATCAGATCAATAGTATAATTTAAAATCTACAGTAAGCCGTATGCTTCCGAGATACAAATTTCGCTCACAAATATATACGCATGCCAGTGTAGAGAAACTGTAATCACAATACATGATATTCTGCTGAGGCTTGAAAAACACCTTCTTCCAAATTACATTATCAAAACCACAGCAGAAAATACAAAGAAAGTGTAAAAATGAATCCCATCAGCTACCAGAACTTGAACAATGAACCCCAGCGGAGGTCAGACGTGTCGCAAAAGGTGAAAGCAGAGATCATTTCAGAACTGTGTTTTCTGAGGTCCTTTAAGTTTTGTATTGCAGCCGTGTTGGTTTGTTATGTATGTCTAAAACACAGCACTTTTGTGAACTACATATGCTGGTGACAGTTAGTCAACCCCATGGAGAGTAGAGTAAAGACACACACACACACACACACACACACACACACACACACACACACACACACATGCAGATAATATTCTCAAGGGACCACAAGTAAGTACCAGAGCTCTAATAATAACGAGCATCTTACCCTTCTTTTTGAAGTATTTAATTAAAGACTTGAGCGAAGTCCCGATGAATACCATTATTCCAGTGTGTGTGTGTGTGTGTGTGTGTGTGTGTGTGTGTGTGTGTGTGTGTGTGTGTGTGTGTGTTTGTGATTGCCACTTCTCCCTAGTTAGCAAGAGATCCGGAGAAGTGAAGCTGCCTCATCCCCTTCGATCTCTGTGTCTACTACTCTCCATCACATCACAGTCCACAGGCACATCCACAGCCCCTCCTACCAACACACACACACACACACACACACACACACACACACACACAAACACACACACAGCCCAACCTTGGGAAACACTCCCACCTCCCTTCCATACACACCCTGGGGGCTCAGGGTGCAGTTCTTCTTTTCATCTGTGCTTTGGTAACCAGGGAACTCTCTCTACTGATGTGTGTGTGTGTGTGTGTGTGTGTGTGTGTGTGTGTGTGTGTGTGTGTGTGTGTGTGTTACGATTAATTCTTCTAATGTACCTTCAGAGATTCCTCCCTTTTATCTACAGTTGTAAAGCCAATAAAATATTCAGAAGTTCATCCTTTTGAGGAATGTGAATTTAAAAGCTGTCTGATATTTGGGGTTAAAATAATTAATTGTTCACTTGATGCTATTTATTGCATACTTAAAAATATCGATATGCTAACTAATTTGTAAAAATATCTATATGCTAATAAAAGGAAAAATTGACAAATTAATAAATGAATACATACAATAGCAAAGTAAGTGTGAGATCACATGTAATCAATATATAAAGAAAAGAAAGTCTGAAAAGTAAGAAAACCTTCAGTTCATTATGATTTACCTTTTTTCTGTTTTTTATGAGTATGGGTATGGGTTCCTGAGGTCAGAATTAGATGTTGATGAAGCACAGCATTGATTAGTTGAATAAGTAATAATGTTAATAGAAGGTCCTCACAATGATACTCAGACAAATGTGTGTTTTGGCACATGTAGGCTTTACTCTATGACAGACGGTGAGGTTCTCCTACTGATAAGCCAGCTTGCTTCAGTGGCACGTAGCCATTGAATCTATACCCTTAATCTATATATTATATTTTGTCTATAAAACACAAATTTCTCTCTCTCACTCTCTCCACACACACACACACACACACACACACACACACACACACACACACACACTCACTCTTCTTAAACACCCCCTGAATAATGCAGACATTCACGGTGCCCCTGTTTCTTTTGATTGCGAAGGAGCAGGCTGGTGGGGGTTGGGGCTAAGAGGGTATGTGCAGGAGGATGTGAATGGCAGGAGGGGCTGATCTGAGCCTCAATCTGGATGTGAATGGAGCTGCAAATGATGGTTGAATTAGAGCCAACAAGAAGGACACCCTTCCCCCAACACATCACATCACCCGCACCCACACATCCCACGTCTGCCTCGCTGGCTTTGGCCTCTGTAGACAGAAGGCTTCTTTACTTTCCTGGCATTTACCAAGTGCAATTGAAGTAATGTGGAGGAAAGTGTGTCAGTGGGTGAGAGAGTCTGCATACGCTTCCTTTCATCTTAACGCCAGACTTGGACAGAGACGCTTTGACTCTGAACATGTCCACGCTCGACTCCATGCCACGGGCTCACTTGTGATCTTTCTGTTGTAACTAAAAATTCCATCCAAAAGCCCTTGATTCCTTTGATTAATGTAGAAACACATTTTAAATATTAATTGCTTAAACAACCAAACATCAGTTTTGTGAACATTGATAAACAAATCCATTACCTATAATAAGTAATACTATTCTACTGGACGTGTTTCAACTGAAATGCGAATGGATTGATTTGAGTCTCCCTGATCATGAATTGTAGTTTTTTTTGTTTTTTTTGTTTTTTTTCTGGCACGTGTATGCCATTCATTCACTCTGTAATTAACACGCTATTGTTCTTTGCTCATGCCATCATGGCCTCAAAGTGTAGTATTAGACATGATTACTGTGTATTTATGTTTAAGCCCGCCTCTGTCTGTCTGTCTGACTGTGTGTGTGTGTGTGTGTGTGTGTGTGTCTACAGGAGCAGACAGTTTCCGACAAAAATTAGACATTGATTAAAAGGTTCATTATTTAATTAATACATAATTAATTCAAGTCATTAATTGTTTTGGAAACATTTTATAAATAAGCAATTGGCAAGACTTGTACACAGGTACTGCAATCTAATACCAAAAAGGAATTTAGACTCAGACTAGTTCCTTTATCCCTGTTCACACTTTATATGGACCACTTTTTTTTCTAACATATGATTCACTCAAACACACACACCTTTGTGGACACCTGACCATACGACTTTGTGTGCTTATATATATACTTTCTCCTCCTGTTCTGTCCCTTGTTCCCTTTTCCCTCAAAAAGAAATAAATGTAATATATACTGATTCGATCTCTTTCTTTTTATCTCCTGGTCATTAGCACTGCTGTGTTCAGGCAGCAGTGACAAAGACAGAAGTTTGTGCATGTGTGAAAACATTAGAGCATGTGCTGGCATACAGAGACGAATTTAAGGACAGGTGCTTGTGTTATTTCACTGTAAAACCAACAGGAAAGAGAATGTTGACTAAAAACATATGGCACATAAAAACAAATGGTGCTAATACATTTAGCAGTGTTGCAATAGACTTTTTGGTTTTCAAATTTCAGATCTGGCTCAGATACGGATTATAGCTGGTAAAGGACACAGAGATTAAATTCCATTTTCTCTGCATGTTTTTTTTCGTTGCTACAATTTGGTCTCCTGCCAAATCCCACCCAGCAGCCCGCTCACCCCGCTACCAATCAACAAGGGTAGGAGCTAATGTGTGCTCCTGCTGAGACACGCTAGGCTAACTGATTGCATCTTTTTAGCTGCTGCAGTAAACCCCCTTGGGTCTGCCGTCTTCTGCATGCTTGAGATATGAATCAGTAGCTATCCTTGCTGTTGCTAATAGGGTAGAAAGAGAGAGAGAGAGAGAGAGAGAGTATGCAATCAATCGAACGTGTGATCACCTAATGACAGAGCCAACATTCTTTTATCATTCTCTGCATATTACTTAAGAAAAATATAAATCGAGACCTGAACATTTGAGCTCGCAATCTCATGCAAAAATGTTTGTGATGAACAAAAGATATTTTGAGTGCACTTGTTGCAATCTTATGATAAATCACCTGTTGTATTCCTTAACCGTATGTTGCTTTGGACAAAAAAATTGTCTGAAAGCAATGAATAAATGTAAATGTCTCAAACAATTAGAATAATACAGTATAATACACCAACATCAAATACAGATTAATTTAAGGGTTTGACTTGAAATGAAGTGTTTGGGTGTCAGTGTTCAAAAATATATATGTTTCCTATACTTTTACAGTTTTTTCTTCTGAATAATATATATTCATTACAAAAAAATTCAAATAAAAGATAAAGAATTAGCAATAAACATAATTCAGAAGAATAACTCTATATCCATTTTATTCACATTACTCTGAGGGAAATATCTTGCTGTACAGCATGAGGACTGTTGAAGTACTGAGTGTGTTCATGTCTTTAAAAAAGTCCTAATGACTTGTCCATAGGGCTGCTTTCCCACGCAGCTTTGACACAGGTTCACATGACTCTCACAAATGACAGCTAAAGCAACACCCAGCCAGCAACACCATATGCGATGCACTTGCTTTATAGGATACTAAAACTCTGTATGGCACCGAACTCCTCCTTCTTGTATCTCTTTTATTCTTTCTGACCGTTTCTTAAAGCATGAAGTGTCGTTCCATGTTCACAACGGCCTCCTTCTTTTGTAAAACTGAAAGAATCGCAGCACCAGAAAAAGAGAGAGAGAGAGACAGAAAGAGCAGAAAATGCAAGTGAAAGAAAGTAGAAAGATTAAAAAACAGCATTTATTCTGCACATATTCCACTGCATTTATTCTATTTATTCTTTCTTGTTTGGCGCTGACGCAATCTGAGCAGAGAAGTGAGAGTGAATGTGGCTGAAAGTACCTGTCAATGTGTACATGGGAATGTGAATGTAAACTCACTGAGAAAAAGCTGTGGGTGCATTTAACTTGTATTTTAAGAATCTCGTCCTGCGAGTTTGTTCAGCATCTGCTGCATTGTGTGTATGGGAATGACAATAGCTCTGGGCCGAATAAAAGGCCTGGGCCTCCTGCGAAGGCATTCATCGCTATTCTGTGATGAGTGAGAATCTTTAGAGCATGAGCATGGCTTAATGACTTGACCGTAAAACACACCGAGGAGTATGAATTTACACACACCGGCAAAAACACACCAGGTGCTGTGGAAACAAGTACAGCGAGGGAAAAAAACAAGCTATCCGACATGTATGGCACAATAAGGAGGAAGGTGTGGTGTTGAGAAAGACAGGAAAGAAACAAAGTCACTTTGAAGTGAAATCTCTGAAAGTGCCACACCTATGAGTAAAAACAAAGAGAAGGAAAGGTATTTAGGGACGAAATGGAAAAGAGGACAAAAGAACAGAGAAGAAGCACCTGCACTCTGAAATTCTTATAGCCTTCGTTTTTAAAATGCGAATAGGACTGTGCATGCATGCACGCACACACACACACACACACACACACACACACACACACACACAAGCTCAGTAAGGTCAGAGTGTACCCAGTCACACATCCAAAAGTCATGCTGGTTCTTGTGGATGTGTGTTCAGATATAATCAGTGTCCTTTTGTTAAAAGGAATTTGGTTTAACATCAACAATCAGCTAGAAAATACCAGCATTGGCTCTCATTAGTCACAAAACTAATGAGCATGTAATGAGCAAAATGCACCCTTTTCTACAAATGACCTGTTCACTGTGTCTCTGTCATTAGATTCATGGTGTGGTTTAACTAAAGAGATTAAATCCTCACTTTTGTTTCTTCAGTGTTGGGCAGAGTTTGGGGCCACTGAGTTTTGTTGACTCCATTGTGTGTGTGAGAAGTTTATCACCTACTCCTTTTGTTCCCCAGAAACACACTGACAGTTTTTCTTTCTTTTTCTTTCTCATTTATGGTTAATTTTAAACATTAATTTGTGTACAACCATTAAGCATATTTAAAATTGCGTATAATTACCTCATACAAAAAATTATTTTGCAAAGTGTAACATAAAAGGGGGAGGGGGTTATAAATAACCATATACATCCAGGGTAAGAACATGTGTCGTATTCAATTCCATTCAAAATAACCCAATATTGACATAAACTTATATATACATATATTACTACATTATTTTCATAGATTTATCTGAACAACATCAAAATCAGATCTTTCTGATTCATATTCAACCCATTTCTTCCTTTTTCTTCCTTCTTTGAATGAACAAAAGAAGTAACCTTTTCCATAATATAAAGCTTTATGGTCTAGATAACTATCTATAGATCCATCCATCGATTCATCAATCCATCCATCCATCCATCCATAACTATCCAGTTATCCAAAGTTGGTTTTCCTGACAATTGAATCAGCAACTGTTTTCACCCTTGACGATACAGCTGCAATATCTTTGCAACTTGCTTCTAAATACTGTAATAGAAAGTGTGTTAGAGAAGTAATGTGCAGGCAGGGTGGAGTGGGTGGAGAACAGTGGCAGGAGTGTGGTGAGACCTGCAATGTTGTATGGATTAGAGACAGTGGCATTGAGTAAAAGACAGGAGACAGAACCAGTCTCTATACATCCCTACAAGCCTCTACAGCAAGAGATACTGTGTGCATTGTGACAGATCATTGTCACCATTGTGCACATCTCCTCCCCTAGAATCCACAGAATGATCATCCATTTGGATCGTTGTTAAATTAAATGTGATAATTAGCGTAAACAATCTACCAATCAGAAACATGCACATCGATAAAGATCCTTTTTTAAAAATACATTTACAGACTATTACTTATCTACAGCTATAAAAATAACAAATAAATCTGAGTTTATTGTATAGCTGAGAGACAGATATGAAAGACAGGGGGAGCACTGAGGGACTACACTGCATCACATGAGATGAGAGGCCGGTGAATTAGACTAAGTGCCTCGCTCAAGGACATACGACTAGTTATCCAACTGGGACATGAACTCTTGACAGCAACGACATGTGCTTGTGTGTGTGTGTGTGTGTGTGTGTGTGGTGTGTGTGTGTGTGTGTGTGTGTGTGTGTGTGTACTTCCTCTTTCTTCAAGACAACTGCTAATGACATATCCAATCAGCAGTCACCCTGTCTGTGTCTGATGTAATGTAGAATCAGTGATATGACTGACTCGGAGATCATGACGTGACTGTACGTTTAACCCATAATGTAACCAATCAATCAGACTTTTATATCTCTTCCACTGAATGAAACCCGGACAGATACGAAGCCCAAACCAACGTCTACCTCTCTGCCCTACTCACTCCTGGATTGGGACAGGCACTAATAAAGAACATGAGCACACTAACCCTTATCTGGGGTGTGATAAGGCAATGACATAATATGGGAAAGATTTGGCAGGATGGGGAAACCTTCTCACTTATCGATCTCAATATGACTATTTTCTTTACTACAGAAAAATAGTGGTGGAAGGTTTCATCTAATAGTGTATAGTATAGCTATCTTCAACTTTTGGGCCGAAGCATGAGGTAAAAAATCAGTGTGGTAAGTGTGAATGCTTCTTCTAGCTATACAGGTTTTTATTTTTTTTAATATGACATGACTGTAGCATTTAGCACATGCAATCATAAATGCAACACCATCTTTTTTTTGTTTGTTTTAAACCAAGTCCGTTACTCCACCTGTTTCTTGTCCTTAATTTCGCAACTGTTTTCTTCTAGACCACTAGCTTGTATGCTTTACTCTGATTAATAAATACAATAGTACTATAATATTTTTTAGACAAGGTTACAATACCATGAAACTTTAACATGTTTAGTTGTCATATGGTCAACAGAGAGGATTGGGTTACATCCATGAGCCAACACTAACTACATTCACATGAAGCCCGCAGTAAACGGTTTACCAGCCTACTAAAGGTGTTTCGAGACCTGCTCTGTCAAAAATTCTCATTAGAAGAGGGACGTAATCCTCTTAGAAATAGGGTTAAACAGATCAATAATTTGACTTTTAATTCATTAAGCATTTTAAATCGATTCCTTGGAGCAAAACCATGTTTTGACTACTTCTATTAAACAGGACCAAAAAATAAATAAATCATGAGACTGGAAATTTCTCTGCTGGTAGATCGCACCAGAGTCACGGCTGCTGTGGAAACACCATGACACCAGGATATCCCATGAGGAAGGAATCATCAACAAACACACACACACACACACACACACACACACACACACACACACACACACACAGAGCTGAGTGTATGTGATATTCATGACAGTGCACAGGATAGAATGATCTTGCTGTCTCTCGAGTGCTCATTGGTGCGTATAAGCTCCACACACATGTAGACAGGCATAGCTTTAATGGTGAAGATCTGCAGGGGAGATGCTATGCCAACACTACAAACCAAACTTAATATTAAAGATAGGCATATTAAAGACTTTTAATGGTTTAGAAAACCTCATTCACGATGTAAACTGACCAGAGTTTTGATTTATGTTCATTTTATGCTATTTCTACAGCAGCCTTATTCAAACCTACAATTTCACCAGAGTCTCTTTCATCATCAAGTGTTCAGGGTAAATCACTGAGAGAATTTGGGGCTTGAGTTTTACTCGAATCGCTCCTTTAAAAGAGACACCTTGGAAAAACTGTATGATAAAAGCTCTTACGCTCTTTACTGCCTCTTCAGCCCACATACTGAGGCATTTCAGACTGGATGTACTACATAGAAATAAACATACAGCAACAGAAACAAAGCAAAAGCTCGATCCAGATCTGATAACTTTCATCTGTTTCCTAATAGCTCCCAGAGGAGTGTCACAAATTCACTGTTCAAATAAAACAATTGAAAGCCTTCATTGTTGCCAGTTCCTGTATTATGCATTAAATACAGAGTGCAATTGTGTGCAGGTGATAAGTACACAAAGAGCTTGTGGTGCTGCAGGTAATAAATCGCTGGCCTAGAAACAAGCATTGTAAATGATTTTCATCCATATTTTTATATACAATTTTGTAAAAGTGGCCTAAATCCTGGAGACTTGTATGCACTTACATAAACCTTGTATATTCTAGTGTATATTTACACACAATACAATAAAACAACGTGATGAATACAACAATTGTAGAGGTCTGATTCGTTTTTCCTTAAACCTCTATTATATTCCAAAAATATTGCTTCATCCTGTCAAAACATACCACAATCTGTTCCCAATGCTGCCAGAAAAAAATAATACAAAATCTATAAGGTACAAGCACATTTTAATGAATCTATATTCAGTGCGTAAACGATCCAAGCATAATAAAATCAGACATTTAGCTGTGTATAGAGAGAAATACAATTTCTAGTGAAAATGTGGTTCCAATGTACAGAGAGCAGTTAACTCTCAGATCTCAGTGATGCAGGATTAGTCCCAGGAGGTTGAGTCTAGCACCATCTAGTGACTAACTGAAAGTATTGTACAGTATTTTGTGTCTGTACTTTTACTGAGGTATTTCCATTTGGGGTGACTTTTACTTTAACTTCACGACATTTTTAAGTCAAATATCTTACTTTTAACTCAACTACATAAAAAAAAGCGGTAGTTCGTTTTTTTTTTATGAGTGGATTAAAAACTGGTCAAACGCTTAGCAAGCCACCAATCAGGGTCGAGCGTGCGCTCTGTTTTGAGCTCGTTTTGATTGGCGCTTGGTGATATCTACTCATCACCAACATACAGTTCAGCATCAGTTCAACAGCAAGCAGATCATTTAGAGAGAAATAAATGATGGAAGAAAATCCTGACTCGAACTCGCTACAACACTCATGGCCTTATTTGCGTGATTTATTTTGTAGTAGTTAAAAAAGATTTTGGGCTCATGATAATTGTAATAGATATCAATTAGTGTTCGACTCGTTAACATCATTCTATTAATAGATCGGTGTGTTAAGAGCCTTTTTACTGAAGTAATATTTTATAGAGTATATCTCTACTTTAACTGAACTACATGGTTTGTGTACTTTGTCCACCACTGTTAACAAGCTATCCCACAGTAGACACAAACCTGTTCATCCATTTAACAAAACGTCCATTTATCAAGTTGTGAAATGAAAATGAAAAAGTGTGCTAGTCATGAGTCAGAACAGCTTCAAAACTCTGGACCTATATCTTCTTTCAAAAAAATATCCCCTCAACTGGTGACATGAATATGTTGGTGGCGTGTCACTTCAGAATCTCCCACACGTGTTTAGGTGGGTTGAGATCTGGGTGAAGAGTGTGAGAGGATTCTTTTATTAATGACTAGTCTATATCTTTCCTCAGGTATTAAATAGAGTAGTGGGTTCAACCTCCAGAGGTGTGTGTGTTTGTGTGTGGGGCCCTGTGCCATCCTAATGAATTTACCATTATGGGCTGGCTTGAAGTAGATGTTGCCATGACATTATGAGTCCATTAGTACAGGGAGAATGACAAGCACCTCTTTAAAGCACACTACTCGTCCCCTTTTATTTCATGGTCAAAATACCCACAAATACCTTTTTTACCCCACCTTTCTACTAGCCTTCTTTCCTTTCAGCAGCTTCATTAGAATCCTTGTCCTTTGATTCCCTCGCTAATGTCTTTTCGTTTAGTATTTATCTGATAAATGTTTTTTGCGAAATATATAGATTTTTTTTCCACCCAGGTCATCATATGCTAAAAAGGAAGTTATTTAGATGATTATAATAAACAGAAAGAGGTTTGAAACATATTAACAAAATGATTATTTACTGAGTGTGGACAGAAGCTTTCACATTGCCACAACATCTATAAAAACAACTTGCATCTGATCCACATCTAGTCTAGTTGGGCTGTGAGGGTATCATATGCAAAATCACAGAAATACATGCGATGGTACTAATGGTATCGCTCTTGTAACCAGTCGAAACGGTAAACACGTGACAAGTCTCCCAAGCTACTTAGCGTAAAGCAGAGATCACACTTTCCATAATGAGTCACCTCTCTTTCACAATGCAATTTAGATCCGGCCCATAATAATCCACTCAAAGCTTCTTTATGCTCCAGAGACTGCACCTTGCACAGGTCAATTAAGCCGCTCTGACCTCTAATGGTATTTAGGAAAAAGCCTGGAAATTCTGATTATTTTACAAATTCTACATGTCAGAGCCACCTGAAACCTGATGTCTGTCCTTATTAAAGCCATAAAACTAAATCCTGGGCCTGCGCCTGAGTTAAATACTGACAACTGCTTCAGAGTTTATCAGCAACAGACATCTGAGACTTTTTGCTGTTTTACACACGAAAAGGAATAAGCTCTTCATGTTATACTTGTCACCAGTAGAGGGCAGAAAAGACTAAAAACCAACAAACAAATCTTATCTCACTGATAAAGAACAAAAGAGGGAGGGGAACCTGCCTATAATAACCAGATTAGAAGTGTGATAAGATGAGTAAAGAATGAATCACCATCTATTTCTACTGCCACAAACAAGTGCATGTCTGAAAATCTTTTTTTCTGCACTAGTTGTAAAGTGGGTCCCATCTGTCCCAGGGATCTGAACGCAGCTGCTCTGTGTACTGGATAGCCCTTCAAAATGAAATGACTTTAAATCCTAAGTTCCACAGAGAGACTCATCTGCCAAACACAACTCGATTATAGAAGCTGTGATGGAAGACAAGCTCCAGTCAGAGTTTTAACTAAATTAACTAGGTCAGATAGACTTGATTAGAGTCACTCTAACCATGATGAAGTGGGAGTAGGTGACAGAGTTAGCGCTGGGTAGAGATTAAAAACGAACATACGTACTAACTAAGTTACGCTTTTTCCCGACCACACAGCCGAGACAAAATCCAACGACGGAATTACCAGATCACGAGACGCTACAGAATGTCTCAAAGCAAGCAGTGATTTTAGAAGATCAGAAAGAAGCTCAGATGTACTAATGCTCAAAGACCGATGGGTCAATAAGGATCAATAAGATGAAAATGTATTGATCATACTCGCCTGCTAAAATCCAAATACGCTGGAAGTGCTCATAGGATCGTATACATTCTGGTATACAGACTGCTACTATACAGCATTTATTCTAGTCTTGTAAACATTAATTTTATGGTGCCATGTTCAGTCCACATGATCACTTCAGCAGTGTGAAATTATACTTATGGATATGGACAGGGGTTTATAACTAACATTTAACAATTATAGATAAAAGCATGTAACTGGACGATTTACGTAGCCTCTGCTATCAAACCTATGATGGTTTATTATTAGATAATGAAAATTGCTGACTTGCATGTTTATCACCTCCGGTACAGTTTCTTCCCCTTAGTATTTACATAGAAATACTTTTTCAGATCTACCAGTGTACGACGTCTTCACGGAAATGTCTACCGATTGATGGACGCCTACTATTATACATCTCACAAGGACACAGGAACATACTGCTGAGAAACAGAGAGAAGAGAGGGAGAAAACAGCAGAAGACAGTGTCGAGATTATGGAAATCCACCTGTTCTTGGTGAAAGAGGTAAAATTTCAAGCTTGCTTTGTCTTTTGTTTTCACCCAGTATCCAGTAGGGGATATGGAGCTGGCTGAGAGGCTGCAGAAGGCACCATGGAACAATACACTTTTGTCATGGTGCTTAACCAAAATTGCAAGAGTTAGTCAAGCAAAGCAAAAGACCAGGAATTTCTTTTCACTCCTTCTCGGCAAGGGGTCAGAACTCCCCCATCGTTCCCCTCGCACTTTAAGCCAGCTATCAACAATAGGAAAGGCGAATGATTTCTGAAGTGCACCTCACCCTCCTCCACGCCCTGCCCCTGGATCCTCCCTGTGCCACACGGGGCAACATGAAGAGATCAGTGCTCTGGTTTCACTTCTCCTGCTTAAGCTCACTATCACTTGAATAGCAAAGACTTCCCATAAAAAACAAAAACAAATTCTTAAACAAGAGGAAGTGATCGACTGATGGGCTGAATGAAGGAAAGCAGCACTGCGGGTCGCTGTCCTTCCCCACCTCTGAAAGACAAATATGGGTCAGAATCAGAAGGCTAACCATGCTAACAAAGGTTTCTAGTCTGGAGTCTTTAGTTTGAAGACTTTAGTTTGGTGTCTTTAGAAATGCTGAATGTCTCAAATCACCATTTCACCTTATACGTTAGTGTTAAACTGCTGATCACTACTATTGACCAGACTTACAAATACGAACAAAGCCAACCTTCATTCTGTTCTGTTCCCCCCCAAGTTTGTTTCTTAAAGAGAAAATATGGACAAATATGCTGCACTGATGTTGAACACATTCAATGTACACATTTTTCTCACTCTAGTGAAACGATGTTCAAGAGTAAATAATAATAATAATAATAATGATAATAATGATAATAATAATAAAACTAATACTAATAAAACAATATTGAGTATTAATAGCGGTTGTTTGTGTAGGCACATATGCTCAAAAGTAGTTTAAGGCTCTTGATACTGCATTTTTCAAGCTGTTTTCTTGTTCTGTCCATCCCCAGAGAGATACTGCAGGAAGACAAGTCACCATTGGTCAGAATGTTTAATAAAAGCTGACAAAAATCAATAAAACACCTGCTCTGTGTCTGAAACTGTCAAGCTCGCACAAATAGGCCGAGACGAATGCTGACAAACAATGTGGAAATGGGACAAGTGTTCATGAGCACAAGCTCGCTGTCATTAATAAAAGGCACTGGAATGCTGGTGCATTCAGAACACACTTCAGTGAGAAGCTCAGCAGCATCACTGCACTGTCACAGTGTATTAGCTCAGCGCGAGACAGACACAGAGAGCCGCCCTGTCCGCACATCCACCCGGAAAAAAACAGGATTAACATACTGACTACCTACAGCACCCTAGTCAGCACTTTGTACCAGAGGTTAAGCTATTACCATGTTCGCCGAACTGGGAAAATCTTCAGCTTGAAGGACGTTTCCTGGCCGAACGACGAGCTGCATTCTTCTAGCTTGTTTCACAGGGGTTCCACAACATTATATGAATGAATCTGATAGTAAATCAAATGTAGAATCTTTATTAACTGCACATTTCTTGGCAAGCAACGTGTGTGTTTTCTCTTGTGCACGTGATTAGAACCTAATGCTACACATCCGTGTGCTGCAATGACCGCATACATAGTGGAGGCAAACTAGCATTGTGTCTTAAATCTCATACAAGTTTTTGTAGCCTCATATTGGCCCTAATGACCTTGTCAGAAGCTCTGTTTTGTGTATAAAAATAAAGTGCTTTTGAATATAAAGTCAAAATTTTCAATTTAAGATCCATCCCATGACAAACACAATCATGGAATCATGATTTTATGTTTAACTAGGAAAGTAGACAGACAGGGATATTAGGGCTCTAACATGCCATCTGGTGGACGCAGCTTTTAATCCTCCTGATGTACAAGACTAAAGAGTGACTGTACGAACTATGCAACTCAACTTGGCGCTGCTTAACCCAAAATCGTGTTTTCATTAAAATTAGACATACATGCAATTTTTCCCATGAAAAAATGGAATGTAAGTACATTTACATTAGCTACAGGAAAACCTTGTAGGTCATTTTACAAACCCTTTTCATGAGCTTCATATGAACAAACATATATCTACCCTCACCGGAAATATTCTTCCCAGCCAGACTCGCATCGACATTTGTGTACTTCACATTAAGTGGGAAATGAAACAGTAAATCATGAATGGCCAGTGTCCAGTCCCTATGTGTGCTCATTCAAAGATCAATAAACCACCTCTGACTGAAGAGCTAGTGAATGAATCTCTCCTTATGGAGAAGAGGATGGGACAAGGCCTCGGAGGGGTTAAACAGGAGGGTCTCCAAAACCATTGGAAAGGTTAAAGGCCAGCAAATCTGATAGGCACAATCTGTGCATGGGTGGAAGGAACAAAAGAATTCACACAGATGTTAGTCCTAATGAAAATGAGTAATGTCAGGAATATCATCTTTTAGGGAGCTTTAGTTCTATTCAGAAGGCTTGAGTTCTGCTTATTTGTTTCCTTATTTGTTCCATATTAGATTCATTTCATGATGAATGCTGCATTAGGGAGTTATCGCTTTGCACTGTATGTATGAATCATCATGATGAAGACAGTATACAGGCCGCATGTGTGATGCCAGATCAGGTGCAAAAGCTGGATGACGAATAGGACAGCACGAAGATATCTTAACTATTGACCTCTTTGGTTTATATTCTACTCCAATGTTCCAGAAAAAAAAAAAAAAAAAAAAAAAACTTTACAGCATTTGACAAGCACTTACAGTAAAAGCAGGATCTGGATCTCCTCTCTCGGCAGGACTGAGTGCGTCTGAGTGAATACTCCTGCTCTCCTCTGCCCTCCGCTCTCAGAATAGGTTTACTGCTCCACAGTGACGTGTGTCTCTGGTGGACTCTGGAGGTCAGCATTCGGTGTTGGAAGCTGCACTCAGCTCGGAGGCTACAAGTGCTGCCCACCTTCGAAGCCTGGTACTGAGGCAGGGGCTGAGCATTGCCCATCTTCTGGTTGGGTGGCTTGGCGTGACTGTCCTCATAGCAGGACTTAGAAGATCAGGCAGGCACTGGACATTTGTTAGAGTGCAGCAGGTTCCTAAGGCCTAAAGGGTGGTCCTAATACGCAGCCCCTCCTCCCTCTTTCCCACCCTCCTCACCACTGTCCCCAACTACCCCCTACTCACTCCAGGCTCCAGGAGCTGGCTAAACAGCCCACCAGGGACCCTTCTTCAGGATCCTGCTTACTGCAGCCTCCAAAAGATGAGCCCTCCTCCTCCTCCACTCTCTTCTCACTTGAATGGAATTGATTTTGCTAAACAAAAGAGGCCAGTGCACGGAGTGTCGGGTTACATGCAAAACCAGCATCTCCAAAACAAACAGCAGCTACTCCAAACCACGCACAACTTTACAAGTACAGCGTTCTGGAAATAGTGGACGAGCTGTGTGCAAGGCTAGACAAAAATAATTACAGCTCAGGATTCCACGTCCAATGTGAAACTATGGACACGCAGTCTACTACTGCGTCCATGTTTCTTATGTTGGACATTGATCCAAGCTGACTATCATTCTCTCTGTCCCAGTGCATGCTGGTCATCCTTTCTGGTCCTGTCCAGGGTTAATCTCTTAACCCAGATTAACTGCCCTTGCCCCTGTTTATGCATACACACACACACACACACACACACACACACACACACACACACACACACACACACAAATAAAATCTGAATCTCCTACTCAAATCTCTGAGTGTATAAAGACTAAAGTAACAGCTGTACCAAAAGAGAACATTTCAGACGCTTCATTGAACATGAGCACATTATCACCTGGACTAATCTAAATACAATCTGATTACAGTGTTACATGGGGCTGCCCTGCTGATACACACGTCTGCGTCAACCTGAACACATACGCATCCAGACCAAGCCACACCTTCTGAGCATGGGATGTATTTTTCACAAACAGAACCCAAGTATAAAACCTCTGACATGACCTGAAAAAGACGGCAATAAAACCAACTGCTCCCTCTGCTGGTCAGTCATATCACACACCAGCTCACATCCAAAAACGTATTATAGTATACAGTGGAACCTCGGGTTACGAACGCCCCGGCATACGTATAATTCAGGTTACGAATCGCAGTTCATCAAAATTTTTGCCCCTGGTTACGAACAATATATCGGGATACGAACGTCGCTCACCAAAAAATCGCAGGCAGGATGGTTGTTTTTGCTCTATCCACACAGCTCGTCACATCAGTTAGCGTCCTGTGTCCCTAGCGAGAGCATCGTGTTACTTATCCGCTTGAACTTTTTTTTTACAGCAGCGTAACAACGCGTTAGTTGATGCTAGTGGAATGATGAGATGGACAACATTAGACGATGCATAACCACTTTACTTGTTTTTATGAAGATAGATTAGCAGGTTACAGTCTTTATCGAAGTACAATGCCCATAATGAATTTCACTCTGGACTTCAATACCAACTGATAGTAGCCTTAAATAATATTAGTGAATATTGGCTTTATTTTTATTTAAGTAATATTTTTGGTTGTCCAGAACGAATTACCGAAGTTTCTTTTCATTATTATGGGGAAATTTGTATTGGGATAGGAACTTTTCAGGTTACGAATAAAGTACCGGAACCCGAGGTTCCAATGTAACCCGAGGTTCCACTGTATATATAATGAATATATTGCAAGGTTTGTCATGAGCTCATCATTCGGAAGTTGATGAGCGCATCATTACGTCAACATGGCCACTCACACCATATACATGACATTTTGCTTCACTGTTTTAAATGGTATAATTTGCTGTGGACTAATCAAGACACTGCTAAAAACAGCACAACCTTGATTACTGTTCTCTGCTAGCTTGTTTCAAACAAAATACTTTTTTTCATTGAGAGCTTTAGCAGCTCATCTGCTACAGAGTAGTGCAAAGCCATGATAACAAAAACCAGGAGTCTGGTGCACAGCCATAATGTATAGGAGAATGTGTGAGCTGTGTGTAGCGTTCGCACATCTCTACATGTGTGTGTACAAGTTACTCTGTGTATGATCCTGACTCTGAGCTTGTAGCCAGCCACATGCAAAGCTTTGACTTGATCCTTTGTGAATATTGGGGGTGTAAGGGTACACAAAATACGTACCTCGGTTTTTAAGTCCCGGTTCGTTTCAATTTTGGTACGGTTAGGGGGAAGGAATGCAAAACATAAAATTGTCTTTTTTTTTTTTTTAATTAACGCAGTTTATTATTAACATTTGTGAACATCAACAGTTTACATTTTTAAAACAATTTCAAATAAAAATGACTGCTTGGTTTAACTAAAAAATATATATATAAAATTTAATTTTATAGATCAAATTAATGCAATACACTTTTTATTATATCAAGTAATCGAATAAATTGACAAAAAACTTAACTGATTAAATAAAATTAAATAAATAATACAAATAAAATTACATGAAATAGTTACATGTTAGACCATATTTGTGTGTGTGTGTGTGTGTGTGTGTGTGTGTGTGTGTTTACATTTGATATTGAATTTTCTAAAAATATGTTCTACTTATTACAGCATCCTTCATTCTTTTATTTCCTCAATATGCAGAATTGTCAGGTTTTTCTCCTTTTTAGAGGATTTCTTGAAGCTGGCGTTAAAAACGTTGCTGATGACAGGAAGCGGCAGTGATTTCGAGCGTGCGTGAAACAAAATCGGGTTTCCGCTATGGAGCGAGTAGCCACAGTGACACTGCACTCAGTCGGAGACTAAACAAACTTGCGTTCGGCCACTTAATACGTACGCGAGGAAACTCCAATTTTAACTATGTTCAGCACGTAAAAATGTTGTATTCGGTACATATGTGCACTGTACCGAAATCCCTGTATTGAAATGGTTTGGTAGAAATACATGTACTGTTACACCCCTAGTGAATACTATAAAGACTGTACCTAACAAACCAGTATATACCCCTTGGTTTAAAAGAGGCAGATGTAGAGGACAGGGGGTATGGTCACGAATGATCCGCTGTGGTGACCGCTAATGGAAGAAGCCGAAAGAAGAAGGAGAAGAAGAAAAATAAGAAAACAGTGTATACCCCAATCTCACTCTTTCTTCAACAGATAATTGCACTTTAATTACATACAGAATGAAATACTGAGCTTGGACTCAGGCCACTTGAGGCCTATTAGAAGTGCAGGTCTTGAGGATCATACAAGCATCTGACCTGAAGCAGACTTTGTGAAAACATCATGAGGAGTGACTCTGTTAGTGGTTATGGTAGCAAAAAAAAGAAGAAGCCAAATCTAAAAATGAACAGTTTGAGTCACTCTGTTGTTTCACGTGTCAGGTTTTCAGTGCTGTGTGATTAGACTGCAAACCGTGCTATATTTATCCCGAAACTGCCATTTTTCCTTCAGCTCCACATCACGTGTGGAAGTCGCACTTTTTTTCTGTTATTCTCACATCCACTCAGAGTCACACACAAATGAAAGAGGAAACATACAGTCTCCATCTCACACACCTTCATCGCATCACTTATACAAACACCCAGATGCATACAGCACTGACGTCATTCACCGAGCTTTTTTCTCCATACGGGATATTATTATATATAAGATGTTCCGATAGATTTTGAAGCGTTGTTGTGGTTTTAACTCATGAAGATCATGAATTCAAATCCCAGTCACACTAAGCTGCCTCTCCTGGGCCCCTGAGCAAGGCTCTTAACCCCATAGTTGCTCAGTTGTATGAAAAAGATTAATGTATATCGCTCTGGATATAAGGGTCTACCAAATGCTATAAATGTAAAATGTAAATCTAGGGTAGATAATCTCTGTAACAAAAATGTTTTTAAGGACCCTTAGGAATTATAATCCATAGAGGCGTCACAATTGTCGGAACGGTAAAACAGAGCGACACAAACACACATCAACAGAGTCGATATGACAAGTAATGTAGTGTGTCCTGTTTATACAAAAGCTGTGGCAATACAACTTGAATAATCTTATGGTTGAAAAGTTTTAATGCCAATCATTTTTTCCTCATGATCGTGTCTTTAGATTTCATGATATACTGGTTTCCCCCCAGCATATCTTCCCACACCAAACCATATTATTTACATTCACATGGTTCATGAGTCAGTGTGGAGAACTCGAAACATCTGCTTTACAGTATCGACTTAATTTCAAGCGAAAACTGACACAAAAACGTGTCTGTCCATGACTCAAGGACAGATAATCAGTCGCCTGCATAAGCTAAAGAAAGTTTTAAAATGACTGTATCTGATGTGTGAAAGCACACTGAGTCATAGTTCGGTGAGAAAAACAAGTATTCAGTTAATGTACTTTTAAAAGGGTAAGAGAATTAGTTGGCTTTGAGGACTCTCGATTCAAAAAAGGCCAAAAAGATTAAAGCTTCACGGGCTAAATAAATATACAAATCCACTGTAGAGAGGGAATCAGATGAAGCATGGAGGAGCCAAGAGCTGCTGCATGGGGAGCAGCTGTGCAGAAACAACACCATGTGTGCAACAACTGTCAGCACCTGACACATGTTCACACACAACAGTTAAGCATAATAACCCTAGTTCAAAATATACCCCAAAATACAAACCTATTGCAGTCAAGAACAATTCAAAACCAACATTTCTGCTCCGGCACACACTTTTTTTTGACAATCACGATCTGATTTTAAAGGATAACACAGGTCCACGTGTCTTCATTTTGGTTTGGTCACTAGATTCATTCTTCAGCTCTACCCACAGACACATCAATCCTTATTTAATGTTTAATGTATACGCTTCTTAGTCTGTGTGTCAAAAACTTCCATTTATTGATCAATTATCAGCTATAAGGAAGTGAATTTGCAGATTCTGTGATATTGTTTTTTTACTAATTAATAGAACAACATTGCTTTGAAAGCTCCCTGAACCCCATATTCACAACCTCACCCCTCTCAGCCACACCAAGCAAACTGAAACTTTGCTATGCTACAAAGAAAATGTATATATAACTGACCGCATGTAAAGCAGCAAAGCAGTCTGTCATTGTGAAGTCTATTAGTCCGCAGTATTGCATGGTGAAGGCATCTTTGTAATTTATGACTAAATGCACAACATATTTACACAGTTTATTTCCGTGTCTTTATTGGATCATTATTGAGTTCACAGTACAAAAAATACAAAATTCAGTTTCCAGAAAATTCAAACTGTTTAAGCGATGCATGTCTCTGCCCCTTCTGCTACACTGAGTTCGGCTAAACAGGCAAAAGCTCAAACATCATTCTCATTCAAATTTCCCCAGCGGTTTTAGGATATAATTCAGGTATTAACATAACCAGCACTTGTGCTAAGAGAAAACGGCATATATGATTAGACACAGCTATTGACTTACCTTCCACACAGGACATGGCTCTTGCTCTTTGCTGACATATTCAACCACTCACACACACACACTCACACACACTCACATCTCATTGATTCACTGTTTCTGTTCATTCTTGCTTCCCATTTACCAAAACACACCCCTAGATACCTCCCTCTCTCTCCTTTTCTCTCTCTCTTTCTCTCTCTCTCTCTCTCTCTCTCTCTCTCTCACACACACACACCACACACACACACACACCACACACATACACACACACACACACACACACACACACACACCATGGCATCCAGCCAGCCCAGGAACCACAAAAACACTTGGCACAGCCTCCGTTTTCTTTCCTCACAGACCAGCAATTAAATTATGTTCCCTTTATCAATTACATTTTATTCAGATGTCTGTACTGTCAATCAATTTTACTAACCCCACTCGATTCCACTCGATTGTGACACAGTGAGTCAACAAAATTAAGCTTATTTCTGATTTGTTGCAGTTTATACTCTATATGCTGTGTTTACGTGTGCTATGGAACCACATTTAGCCAGCAGAGTTTCTTGTCTAGGCACTATGGTTCTGAAATGGACCCCTTATCCAACATTTGTACATGGGATATAAAAATACTATGTTTCGTTGCCTGAGAGATCAGTGACATGCATGAGGGTGTCGTTGAAGGAAGCAAAGACGTGGAAACTCCAAAGACATTCTCACCTTCAGCAACCAGCATTCCCAGGCTGATCACCTGCTCTTCCTTCTTTTCTTTACCCTTGAGTGGTGTCAGTGTTCTCTATGACTTTAATCGAAACGTGTCATGTAGCTCAAAAATGATTCATCATTTGGGCTGTATGCCAAAAGTCGGTCTCCGTCTAGAGACTTCTGACTGGTTTCTGCAGACATACATGACTAAGATCAGCCTGGTGTTTCACAACAGTCAGACGTTTAGGCAGGTAAGTGAAGATGCTGAGTAGAAATGAATGAAATCAGCACTAACACTGTGAGCACAAGAACCTATAATAGGCATTGATTTCCAGTGAGCCAATCAAATAACCTGGACAGAGAATGACCAAAACTTGCTGACAGGACAGAAAAAACACCTCAGAAAATGAAGACTAAAAGAAATACTGAGAAATGACATTATGTTCAGAATAAGTTCAGCCCTTTTGCAGTGAATACTTCAATCAAATAAAAATGATAAGTATGATGCATATGTAAATTTTTTATTTCTCTATAATCCACAACAGTCTTTACTATCAAGTATCATATACAACATAACAGGGTTACGCAGTTATAGATAAATATCCATAGTAGTGGTTTTTTTTTTTCTTGCCACATGTACATTATAGCACAGTGAAATTCTTTCTTCGCATATCCCAGCAATGTTAGGAAGCTGGGGTAAGAGTGCGGGGTCAGCCATGACACAGTTCCCCTGGAGCACAGAGGGTTAAGGGCACAAAAATATCAGCGTGGCGATACTAGGGCTTGAACCCCCAACCTTCTAAAGAATAACCCAGAGCATACCCCAGGATGCTGTTATCCAAGAACATTCCAAATTGTGTTACTCTTACATTTACATTTATACTTATGGCATTTGGCAGACGTCCTTACCCAGAGCGACCTACAATTATCTATTTTAAACACAACGCAGTTGAGCTTTAAGGGCCTTGCTCAAGGGCCCAGCCTGGTTGAGTGAAGATTTCAACTAATGACCTTCCTATCTAAAGTCTAATATTTTAACCAATGAGCTACACGTTATATTTTTTTCTCCATTTATAGCAATGACTCGCGTCTAAAGCTGCAACAACTAAATGATAAAATCGCTAAAAACCAATAATGAAATTCTTTGTCAATGAATGCCATTATCGATAAGTTGGGCTGCTCAAATTACGGGTTAGTGAGAGGGTAAGATGATGCAGCCGCTCGCATAAAATCAGAGAGTACAGGGTCAACCGGAAGCAAGAAAAAGTGTGCCCGAGTCATCCAAGGCTTTTTATATTAAACGCTACAAAGAACACTGTAACCTGCAAGTTATTCAAAGCGGCACTTGTGTGGAATGGAAGTACCACAGTGATGCACAAGCACATAGTGTCATAGAAGGCAAAACATCAGCATGGTAACCAAAATTTGTATAATCCTCATCAGGTGAAAATGGTGTAGTTTAATGAAGTGCTGTTGTGTAAACTGTTTGTTTGTAACTTCAGGACAGTCGCACTGGATCTGTTCTGTCGTGACTCGCGAGCATCAGGTTGCGCAATCAGGTCGCTCGCAACATATCGATGGATTCAATTAAGACGGTGCGAACAAACACTACATCTAAAAGCAGCAAATAACAGCAGCAGTAAATAATTACATTTTACTCACTGTTGTGGTTTTTCGGCGAATGTGTATGCATTTATTCATCAATGCATTTTTTCCTTTTTTTAATAATCAAGCCTGTTGGCCTGCTGCGTTTCTCTGTTCCATTCTCTTTTCATAGCATTTGTCTGCTACAACAGCAACTTATCTGTTGTTAAACATGATTTTCTGCGGCTTTACTACGTTTAAATGCTTGTTTTTAAGGTTTGTATTTTTAGTTTGTGCATATATCATTTAATTATTATACAAAATTAATTATATATTCTAACTGCGTATATCTGTATTTTTTACCAAAATTTTTGTAATTATACATGTAAATATAATACAATTTTTATTATATTTTATATAGATTTCTTTAACCAAGGTTGTCAACTTGTCATCTGCCATTATTAATAAAAACAATAAAAATGTTGATTTATACAAACTGCTTCACCTTGCTTACTCAAATGCTCAAAATAGTCAATTAATTGGAATAAACAATAACCACCTGATTAATTGATTATCAGAATCATTAGTTGAAGACATACTCATGTCATATACTCTGTTCTAAAGACTCTCCCATGGAGAAAATCATGCTGATGCCAGAGACTCCTGCTAAAGATGCCAAAGATTTATATTCGTTCAAGTGAGAATCTGTCATAATAAGTCCCTGTGAATTAGCAGCTATTCTCAAATCAATATTGTATTAGAAAAAGTATATAAATATACATTTTATTTATATATAATATATCCTTTGATTCAAAAGTAGAAAATGGGGCGGAGTCAATATTTACTGGTTTGCCATTGCGTCCAGACAAATCATCTAAGCACATCAATTGTGTTGTATATGCACCACTGACTCAACAAACCCAATAAGCAAACAAACAAATACATACATAAAAACAAGCATTGTAGCAGAATTCACACAAACGAGATAGAAGGTCCTGAAAGTGTGTAGAATCCACAGCTATGGAAATCAGTCAGCACCCCAGAATCTCAATCTTCGGTTATTGGGATTTCAAAAGGGGTCATACACTCCAAATTAAACACACAGTAGTAAACAGGATTTGTAAAACGCTGATGCAACCTTTTATTGCATGAGGGTTCTGACGCATGTCGCTTCCGAGTCTGAAGACATATAAACGGATAAACCAAATGGCATGATGTCGGTATAGAAAATGGTATTGGATTGTTGCAGTTTGACTCACAATGGAAAGATACGGTATGAATGCACGTAACCGGAACAGTGTGGACTTACGGTACACCCTGCAATTTGTAATCAGATAAAATGTACCTGCACGCAGAGGCAAGCCACAGAGAGGAGCTTATCAGGGCTGACCTCTGTCGTGCCATGATACACAAACAAAACAGACACAGTGTTCAGTATCAAACTGTCTAGTCTAGTTTGTATAGTATAGTATAGGAAGTGCTACTGCTTCGTATAATAAACAGAGTTTGGTCAAAATAAAAAAATATATACGTTACAAAAACTTCACAATTACCCCTGAAAGCATTTTGCCGGTTTTGTCTCTGGACATCAGAGCACCATATGACCAGGACTTCAGAAATAATTTGGAAGATTTAGAGATTAACTTACCTGAAATTATTCAAATAATAACCGGCAAGCAGCGGGGAAGAGAAATAAAAAGATAAATGGGTTAAGATTTACAGCAAAATAACACAGTAATGACATCTAGTCAAATTAGTTTGTAAATCATATTTTTATCCAAAAAAAAAAAAAACATTGTATAAAAAACACTATAAGCAGGTTATGGACAATGCATATATTCATTATAAAAGCAGGGAACAACAAACAAATTCAGGCACCACTGATAAGTTTACATTTCATTACATTTTATTGAAATATACACAAGATGCAGCTCAACTTCATAACAATACTGCCATCTCACTATGCTGAGAAATAGATAACACAATGTTTTTATCTGGATTGACAACAGTGCAGCCTAGAAAGAATGTGATAAGACACAGAGTTATGCAACCTAAAACCTAGGTTGAGATCCTCCTTTTGATGAAGACTAAAAAACAATTCTTTAAACTTTAAATAAAGGCTGCCTGTCAATAGTGATAGAATGAGTTGTAAAATGCTTACAATTGAAATTTAACTACTTTATTTAAATGACCATGTGTAATTGCGCATACATTGCTCAAAAACAAATGACTTCAGTGTGAGTCATAATTGTCACAGAGGAACAGCACTGCCAAAGTAGGTAAGTGATGCCACTGAGAAGAGGTACTGCCACAGAGGATCAGCATTACTACTATACATTAGAGCTGCCACTTAGAAAAGGTACTGCCACGGAGGATCAGCACTGCCACCGTAGTGAAGTGATGCCACACTGAAAAGGTACTGCAACAGAGGAACAGCACTGCTCCTGTAGATTAGTGCTGCCACATCAGATTAACACAAAGAAACAGTACTGCCACAATAGATCAAATGCTGCCACAGAAAATGTCATGCCACAGAGAACCAGCACTACCACATGGAATCAACACTGCCACAACGAAACTGTAATGCCACAACAAAACTGTACTGCCACTGTAGATGAGTGCTGCCACAAAGAAAAGGTTCTGCCACAGAGGATTAGTGCTGCCAAAAAACCCTGTAGTGCCACTATTGGTCAGTGCTGTCAAGAGAAAAAGTATGGTCACAGAAGATCATTGGGTCAAAAAGAAACTGCATCGCCACCGTCGATCACTGCTGCCACAATAGTACTACCACAGCAGCTAAGCAGAGGATCTATACTGCTACAAAACCCCCCCCCAAAAAACGTAGATCCTTTAGATCAGTGCCACATAAAGAGCAACATTGGCACAAAAACTGTAGTTCCAGTGTCAGTGCAGTCAGTGCAGTCACAGTCATTAGTAAGATTAGTAAAGGAAGTGCTAGCTCAGTGTTTACAATGTGGATTGTGACTTTAAATCATTGAGCAAGGCCCATAAACCTACAATTGTACAAAGTCTAGAATGGTACAAATGAGATTACGCTGGCTACGGGTGTCTGCCAAGAGCTGCAAATGATTAGTTAGATCAGTCCTGACACAGAAGATCAGAACTACCACAGAGGATCAGCAATACCACAGCACATCCGAGAATGAGTGCTGGCATATCCTCCAGCCACAACACTTGACAAACTTATCACTATCATTCAAATTTGCCACTTGAATAATCGCTGTTACAATTCCACATTAATAGCACAAAGACAAGCACTGCCACACAAACCCCACACCGCACAGTGGATCGGCACTGGCACGGGGTAGCACACTGCCATGATTGCTGGCAAACATCCTGTCACGCAGCAACTGGCCTTTTCTAAAATTATGGGTCTACTACATGAGTCTGACAGCCCATAATTATAGGCTTTATAAAAAAAAAAAAAAGAGGGCTGGGGCACTTTTAGGGCACTTTAACCAGGCCTGTGTGTGTGTTGGTGCCAAGCGCATAAATACATAGTTTAAATTTAGCCCTATGAGCAGTTATGAGAGGAAGGATTATGTTTGTTTCTAAATGTATAGGATTTTAGAGGAAATGTCCTGCCCTGCTTCCAGGTCAGTATTCCTGGGGAAAAATTTACCCATTTACATCTGATAAAAACCAAATCGTTCCTGTTTGTTATGCCACAAAAGTATTTTTTGCTTTAAGTTTTAAATCGCTTAATGAGTTTAACATTTGCAGTGTTTATAAAGATGCAAAGTGCAACACCACGGAGCCTTTTTCATAATATTGGGTTTCCAAAAAGAAAAAAGAAAAAAGAAAAACTACACTGATTTTTTGATGGTATGATATGGCAAGTTAAAGAAATTATATTTGTCTAGCTCTATGCAAGACTAAACACACAATGACATTTTCTTGACTATATTCTAAAAAACAAAAATTCATTGAATAATTTAGGATTAATTTTACTAATTTCCCTGCAAAAGAAAAAAAGAAATAAAACAAAACAAAAACTTGACTACAGTCAAAAGTGATAAAATTACAATTATAATATTATAAACTTACTTATTATACTATACTTATACTAAGGACAAAAATAATGGGACAACTGCTTTTTCCAGTCATATAGAATAGAATAGATTAACCTTTATTTGTCACATATACAGTACATTACAGCACAGTGAAATAAGTTCTCTACATATCCCAGTTTTTGCTTGGAAACAGGGGTCAGAGCGCAGGGTCCGCCATGATATGGCGCCCCTGAAGCACAGAGGGTTAAGGGCCTTGTTTAAGGGCCCAAGAGTGGCAGCTTGGCGATACCGGGGCTTGAAATCCTGACCTTCCGATCAGTAATCCAGCGCCTTAACCACTGGAGCTACCACTCCCCTACCATGTGGCTACCATGTGGCTCCCATGTGGCTCTTCACCAAACGTTTACCACAAAGTTGCAGGTGCCTAATTGCAGTCTTAGGATGTGGTAGCATTACACTTTACTAACACCTTTGTGGCTGAATGAGCACAATCCCACAATCATTCTAGTCTCTAGACTTTCACAAAATCTAGTGGACCATCGGTTCCAGAAGAATGAATATTTTTTATAATAGGTAATTGGGGCTAAATGTGGAATGGGATGCTAAAAAAAAAGTAATGGCCAGCTGTCCACAAACTTTTATATATAAAGTGCATAGTTTAACACACTTATTTCACGCTTGTATTCTTCCTAACAATCTGCCAACACAACAAGACTATTTCAAGCTTGAAATAAGTACAAATAGGCAGTAAAATAAGGCAGATTTGCAGTTTGTGAAACACACGGCAGGCTTTTGTTGACGCAAAAAAAAGACAGAAAATGCTCAGACGATACAAAGTAGCACTTAAAGTAACCGATTTATTACATCCTATATCGTACTAAACATAATACCCTCCCACCTGTAACACAGTCATCTAAGTTTAGCTCCTAAGTTTCCAAATGTTATAAACAAGTAAGCTGGAGTGAGAAACTTGTGAAGGTGAGAGGTGAGGTGTCAGAGGCTGAGGCCAAAAAGTCATCATAAATCTGAGTGCACTAATATTAACTCCAAACCCACACAAACGGGTCACAGCTCGGCCTTAACACAAGCCTGACACCAGCTCTTATTACATACAGAGTAAAGTTACTGATGTACTGCAAAACAATACACACACACAGAGCAGAGACTGAGGAATAAAACAGTGGAGTGGAATATTTACCCACATACAAAGATGACAATTAGGATTTATTTTATGAGGCCAAACAATGTGCTGCTGATTGATGACTCAGAGAACCCATTGCTGCTCTTTCCATCTATAACAGAGATCTAGTTACAACTAGATCTTAAAATGGCCTGCATTCTATTTCATATTTTATAGAACACCCCATTTCTCATCTAAATCTGCTTACCTTAGGATGAATTTCTCATTGCTCATAAATGCGTTGAGTGTGTTTCTCAGTGCTGGTCCTGCAGCTGTGTGTATGAGAGAGGCTATAGCTTAGGCAGGAACTAAAGCACCTCATTGGGATGCACTCGTACACTCGCATCACTGCCAGTCGGCGACATCTCCCATTTCCGCACACTCATCCTGGTGCGCTGTGACCCCCAGCACCCCCCATCACCCCCATCACCGCCACACCACCTCCTGGCAGATAAGAGACTGGCGTCAACGACTCGCACACAATGGAAAAGCTGTCATAAAGTCGGCACAGTGATCCAATTCTCTCCTCACATGTAAACATCTCACTCCGTTACTTCCTGCTTGGACAGTAACTGCAGACACAATGGAGGCGTTTACAACACACTTGGTCACACACACAGCTGCTGTGTGCATTAAACAAGGCAGGACATAAGGAAGGAAATGCACTCAAAGTCAAACACGCTGGTTTCAGCATGGGTTCGACGTGGCGCATTTCACCGGAGCAGACTTGCATGAAAATCCATGGACAATGCCCAGGACGTCGGTGAATGCCCCCCGGCAAGGGGGCACGGTCTAATTTCCATTCTGATGCAAATTCCCTGCGCCGTACTGGCCTCGACAAGAGGACACAGACAGAGAACAACGACCTTTAGATCTGTGAAACAGCTAAAGGAGAAAAGATGCAGGAAAACTTCTCATCTCTTTAAATTACAGATGCATTTGCCATTTAAAAAATATTGATAAAATTCCTGCTCACTCATGTCACAGGAGCTATAAATCAGCAGAAACCGGCTACTGAGAAACCACAAAGAGCAAAACTTTTCCTTGTAGTCTTTGCTATAAATCCCTGACACAAGACAGTCCTTCTAAATAAAAAGTCAATCTGCAGCTGAAATACCCAAACTGACCAAACTGCAGCAGAATTTTGCATCTGAATAGATACACACACACACACACACACACACACACTCTGAACCCCTCACCTATATAATGTTGCGGTTCGTACACCCAATCCTCGTCATCCTTGTCTTGGTCTCGGTGAGCCGTGTGCGAGAGAGTGTTCAAGTCGTTGTGGCTGCGGAACAGTTTGCGGGTCTGGCGCGAGAGGGACGAGCCGTTGAGCCAGCTGAAGGCCCGACTGACCGAGGTGGTCTTTTCCTTCTTGTCCCTCTCCTTGCTCATAGAGCCTGAGTGCTTCTCTTTCCGCATGCTCTACACAAATAACCGTGGAGTGAGATGGAGGTAGGGTTAAAAACGGGTCAAGACCTGAAATGGACAGAGGGCCACCTGACCTCACAGCTGCGTGACAAGTCTTGAAAGGAAAAACTCGTTTTCAGGCTCCAGGGGTGTAAAAAGGCATTCAACCTTACTTTCTCAGATGTTTAGATCCTGAAGAACTGCACAATAATCCAAAACAATTGTCGCTTGTCCATTTTGGCTTAAGTAAGGCTGCATCCTATAAAGACTGATACCTTCGATCCATTACTTTTATCCTATGCTGCATCTCAGGGATTCGGCACGAAAGAAAAATCCCAGGAGGTGCAATTAACTAAAGCACCAAAACAGAAAAAGAGGAACAGCAGGCTGGTGTTCCCCATTGACACCCTTCTCTTTACTCTTCCTAGAGTGGAAAAAAAAAGAAATCCCAATACAGCCAAACCACACAGCTCAGCCAGGATCTGGGTGTAGTCCTTAGCAGAAAGTTCAGCTGACCAAAGTTAAAGGGGAAAGAAATCTTAAATAAAAAGTCCAGAACGTCTCCGGTGATAGTTTCGCATTTCCAAGCTGTAAGATCCTCAAACATCAGGTTCAAAAGTCCTCCTGCTGGTCATGTCTTTCCATGAGTCAACCTGGGTATCACCTGAATGAAGACGTCACGCTTTAGTCAGTGAATGAATAGAGCTTCATCTTACTTCCTTGTTTTCCACGTCCAGGTGATAGCAGCCTACTTGGAGCGCTTCTGAGCACATCATTTGATCAGGTTTTGTGGGCTTGTGAGGAGCGAGTGACATCAGACATAGCTCATAGTTTCGCCTGAGGCTAGCGACCGTTCCTCTGTGAGAACACGCCGGACGGTTTGGATTACAAACACAAGGAGTGCTGCTGAAATACGACCTGAACGCCAACCCCCCCCTTACTATGGGATCCCTCTCTGATCTCCACCTCTCTGATGTTTGCTCCTCCCTGTCAGCGGCATGGCAACGACTTCTAAACACCTCCTCCTCTTAGCCATGCTTCCGCCTTCGTCCTCTATGCCCAGGTGTGTGGCCACAACCAGAGTCGCCTAGGCTGAGAAGCTCACAGTGCAGACTCGAAATGAAAAACCCAGTCTGTAATAGCAATTACATTAACTACACACCCACATAGACTGAAACATGAACACAAAAACAGGTGCAAAGTTCTCTCCCCACACACACACAAACACACACTCCCTGCTGTGAGAAGTGAGAGGTCAGGTTCAGAGATTCACTACAGCAGGAAAAAACTTTTTAGATTTTATATCCCTCCATGCGACACATGCCAAGGGTTTATAAGAGGTTTAACAGCAGGACGACGCCTTTGCAATACTGTGTGTGTGCATCTGTGTGAAAACATTGTACACACATTCTTTGTTTTTTTTTTCTTTATGTTTAGTTGTAACTTAAGTGTGTTTTCAGCTTAATGATTTTTGAGTCGCTATGTATTTTAGAAAGTCTTTAAAATGTATATATATTAAGGATGCACCGAATATTCGGCCACCGAAAATTTTCGGCCGAAAATGGCCCAAAAGTGCAACAGTTTGTTGTGATGACGCAAACAGAAACCGCTGCCCGCACGTGCTTGTATATATATATATATATATACACACACACACACACACACACACACACACATATATATATATATATATATAATCCAGAAAAAGAACAAATCTGAAAAATTAACAGTATTATACCACATTTTACATTTTAACATTTTAGACTTTTAGAATATGGTCATCTGTACCCCTGATACAAGCATAAAATATAATATAAGACTTTATATATAAAATGTTAATACAGTGGAACCCGCTTATCTCAACCTCGGTTACCTCGACAACCCTATTAAGTCGACGGTTTTGAAGTGGAACCGCCAAATTCTCACTTTATCTTAGCATTTTCTCATCGGTTATGTCGATTCTTTTATGTCGCTGAACCCTAATATCTCGAGCACAAGGGGGGCAAATTTGCCACTTAACGTCAGTTATGTGGCAGAAGAACTCGCGGAAGTGGCAAAAAAATCAAGCCTTACAGATGCTACAGGTGTAGGACACTTTTCAGAGCTGTGTTTTAGAGTGAAATGACTCGAGAATTTAATTTTTACACTGGTTAGCCTTGTAAAAACGAACTACACCCCGCACGTTTTTAATGATTTTGTGAGCGATCTTTGTGTTTGCAATGTTGGAGAATATAATGAAGGTTTGTATTTGAGAATCGACTGTGGTTTGTATTGTATACTGGTGAATCTCTGCTGTCAGTTGGTGCACATATGCCTTTTGTTGTTAAATGTTATGCGATGAACGGGAGGTGAAAGCCGAAGTGAAAGCAAGCCAGTTTATTGCAACACAGGGCAAAGCCAAACACAAACACTCGCCTTGAAAGGGAATATTGCGGTGGTGCGCTCTGGGAGCACGGTCCACTAAGACCCAAACTGAAAAGAGGCAGTCTGTATATATAATCCACGGGTGCGCTTGGTAAAAGCGTGGCGCTGAACAGCACACGGGAGAACATGGGATGAGCAGCAAAAGCATAGAATTAACACCGGCAGGATCGAGGGGAATCCGGGATGCGCTTTGGGAAGAAAAGCACAGCCGGTGATAGAGTGCGGAGTCCGAGTGGGAAGGCATGTACCGGGATACGCATGAGCGATAACAACGACCGCTGTGAACCAACATACACCAACAATAACGGACAGTGAGAGTGTGGAAGTGAGGGGTTTAAATAGGAGCCGGTGATGAGTGCTAAATGTGCGTGATTGAAGCCGGGAGCTTCAAAGAAAACGGAGGTTTGACAGCCGCCGAAGAGGCATCGTTTATCTCGATCATCAGTTATCTCGATGCTTTTTGGCGACCCCTAGGACATCGACATAACCGGGTTCCACTGTAATACTATTATTATTACTAATAAAAAGTCATGTCTCATAATATAAACTACAACAGTTCAAAAAAAAATGTTTTTAGCAAACCAAAGTGCAATCTTTTTATTTCTTCACAATCAGATGAAATAATATTTTCTTTTTCTCTAATATGAGTCCCAAAACTGTGGGAATTTGATCTGTTCCAACGTATCCATGAAATAATGTATGTCCACATGTATGGTTTGTGTGATATAAAGACAATGCTTGCACTTCTGTTCATATTTGTTGTGTGTGTGTGTGTGTGTGTGTGTGTGTGTGTGTGTGTGTGTGTATGTGCCTGTATGAACTAATTTTTATATGCAGAAATACTAAATACTGACATATTATTCAATTGTACCTGTAAACCTGTAAAGTAGACTTTGGGCGGTGGTTTAAATGAGTGTACATGTGTGTGCTCCAGGCTGCAGAGAAACAAATTAGAAGGCATTAATCACACGCTTTGAATGTTTGCATTTAGCTATGCTCTTCCACAACCCGGTAAACACACACACATCTAAACCAGCAGGTCATACAGTAACAGAATAAAGTGCTATCAGCTGATGCTCTGGTACATGTTTGTGCACAGCAAACAGAAATCAGTGCATTAGTTTAATAATTAAACACTTTAAATGCCTTCTGACCCCTGACTGGTAAACTGTACAAAAACATTCTCATCTGTTTGCTGTTAAATAACCTCCACTATTCTGAAGATGTTCCACTAGATTTTGGATTGTAATTGTGGAGATTTGTGCTCATTCAGCCACAAGGGTGTTGGTAAAGTCAGGTACTGATGTAGGTGGTGTGAGGAGGCCTGGGGTGCAGTCAGCGTTAACATTGATCAAAGGTGTTCAACAAAAAACACTCAAGATCTTCCACTTCAGCCCATTTAAACCATAGCTGCATGGCACTGGCTTTGTGCACATGCTTTGAGACATTGTCATCCTGGAACAAGTTTTGGAGAAGAACCAGGAATGGCTGAGAAAGTCATGCGTCCCAATACTTTTGCCCATAGAGTGTATATGCAGAAATATTCACGCCCTCCATTACACACACACACACAAACAAACCCAGATGCCAAAACTTTGTACTGAGAAAGTGCAACCAAAGGCCATTCACACCCTCACAGGCTGTTAATAATTCACCGGGATCAACTGCCCACTGCTGAGATGAAGGGAAATGGCAGAGGAGAGATAAAGGGTTATAACTCATCTCATATTAAAGAGTTTTAATTAAACTATTACAACACTATGCTAACATTGAATAAATCAAAAACAAAGATAGTTACAGTGAATGCTGCTGGTTTATTATTAATCAATAAAACGGTCTGGCAGTGTGTTTTTGTTTCCCACACGGGTGTTCACGCATTTGTCCGTGTCATTAGATCTCATGTTCACTTGTTAGGGTTTTCCTGAGGAAATACGACATTTGATACTGAGTGTGAAGACCCAATAATGGACTGTACTCAATATCTAATACTGTCATTTATTTGATCTTCAATCAAAAATAAAAGCTTTAAAGCTGCAAAGACATTTATGTCAACTCTTGCTAATTGTATAAAAATTTGTTTATTAACTGCAAACATATTAAATATTCATTCATCCATTCATTGTGTAATGTCATGGTAGAATTCACATCATTGCCAAACCATGTATATGCCAGTGGGAGGAAACCAGAGGGCCTGAATGAAACACAAGAGATCACAAGAGAGCATGTAAAACCTTATACATACAGTAATCTGAGCTCAGCATTGAACTCAAGACTCTGGAGCTATGAGGCATCAATGAATGCTTATAAAGCAGCTACATCATCTATTTAATATAAATGCACATAATATAAAACTCTTCAGAGAAAACGATCCCCTTGTTTTTGGTTGTTTACATTTTAAAATTAAATTGAATTAAAGCAATGAGGTCACTAAATGCTGGATCTGGAGCAAAATCATAGAGGTCAAATGCCTTAGTAACTTAAACAAACAAGTAAGTAAACAAACCTAACCAAAAAAAAACACCACATAAAAAAAAAACAACAACAACAAAAAAAATGGTCCTCAGGCAACTTTAGGACAAACGTGTATATATATTTATGACTAGCTAAACATGATATGTATTTTACAGGCAAAGATATAAATTATAATAACATGGTACACAAATGCATGACATTTATACAAATAGATTTTTTATACATTTTCTTGTTAATGATGACCAATCAATTTAATGACCAATATTTAACATAGAAACAGATTCCTTTCCATCATACATAATAACGTAACACACATAAGGCTTGACACATACAAACAGTGTCTTCCCAATGTGCTTTTCAATTAAAGCTTTTTAAAAGTGATAAATGAGGACCACGGCATGAAGTATATTTCTGACCCAATAGATTTATATGCACATGCTTTTGTGCAGAGGGGGAACTGGCATGTAAAATGCGCAGTGAAAGCGTGTGCCCTGTGGACATAATAATAGGTGAGGGTGTGAGATTTGTGTGTATTGTAGGATTTCAATGGGTGAAGTGTATATTTAAAGTGTTAGTTCAGTTCTATGTGGTCAGTCGCTAAAATTGAAGGGTTTGTATAATAGAGAAAAGTGGCACTCTCCCAAAAGAGTAAGAGTAAACAACATAAAAAGAAATGAAAGGGATAAAAAGATTCACCCTTCCGAATCAAAGCGCATTAAGTATAAAAAAATAAATAGAAGAATCAGACTAAATCTGAGATGGCATCTATTGCTGAAGTCATTTCGCCAACTTATATTTTAAACACTTGTATTTTTAGTGGAGGAGGTATAGTGCCTGTGTCTTTCATTTAAGAAGCCAATGATATCAGAAAACAATGAAGGAAGCATGGCCTCAAAGTATATGAAGAAACAATGTAGGCATGGCCTTAAAGTCTATCAGAAAACAATGAAGGAGGCGTGGCCTTAAAGTATATCAGAAAACAATGATGGAGGCATGGCATTAAAGTCTATCAGAAAACAATGATGGAGGCATGGCATTAAAGTCTACCAGAACCAAATAAAGGAGGTGTGGCCTTAAAGTCTATCAGAGCCTAATGAAGGAGGCGTGGCCTTAAAGTCTATCAGAACCTAATAAAGGAGGTGTGGCCTTCAGCTCAGTCAACATTTCAACATTGTCACCTGTAAAATCTATATCATTGTCTACACAGTTTTGTTTAGACGAAGTAAAAAGATACTCAAATCAGTCACACTTGCTGCTAATAAAAGCATTAAGACGTTCACCTTTTCCCCACACTTTGTAGCTAAGAATTCACAAATGCCGAAACGTATTGATTTCTCAATTCCAAGAACGCATAGCTGTTGAGCACCTTATTTTATGGATAAAAGATGGTGATTGTGTCAGTCCAGTGGAAAATGTGCCTTTTACTATGAATGAAAAACTGTGTGCTGAACCTGTCAGGCCAGCAGATTTGAGTCTTCAGTGCTCTTCAGTGCTCTCAACACTGCTTTGCCTGCTTACACCTTAGCCTGGAGCTGCAAAACTCCAGGAGAAACACTCGGTTTGACCTCTGACCTGCCCCTCCTTAGCACTCCAGAAGACTGTAGAGGCTGGCCTTCACTCCTAACAGGGTGTGCAAATACTCCCCAGTTCACAGCAGGCTCACTCTGGATCTCTATGTCTTGCTCTCTATTCCTGTCTACATCTTGACTAATCTCACGCTTCTTCTATATCAGCTTGCCATGCGAGTGGTGGGACTTGATCTGTAGGTCATGCATGTGCATGATGAGTGCATTCCACAGCATTCCAGCTTTAGCTTCCACCTGCCCAGTCCAAGGCCTCAGGGAGGGGTGGAGCAGTGGAGCAGGAGAGTTAGCGCTGGCGGGAAGATGTGAAGAAAACAGAGCAGGCCTGGCTAGCATTGAAAAGGAGCATCGCACATACCATTTGCATACCACACATATGTGATACGTTTACATACACAAAATGCAAGTTAACTTGCATGCGCACATGCACATGCACACGCACACACACACACACACACACACACACACACACACACACACACACACTCCTATATGCAAGCTTTTGGTTATTTCTAACGCATATTGATAGGGTTGGGTTGCCATTAAATAAAACATATAGCAGGTGGACACAATAACCATTTGCTAGTGTGTATTTAGATACACACACACACACACACACACACACACGTATATATTATAATGTAATGTGGTATAATATATAATGTTATATAAGATATAAAGTAATATATGTTTAGTATTTTATTTTGCTTTTCTTTCATGATATGGAAAAAAATGACTAGGGAATAATCCGCCCAATCAGACATCAGAATTTTTTTTTTTTTTGGTATAGCACACCAAATAATGAAGGGTGTCATAAAATAACTTAATAATATAAATATATTTTTATACAATATAAATCATACATATTTTTTAAATAAAACATTTATCCTTATATGCTGAACTTTAACAACAAACAGTAACATTGGCTTCTAATGACAGGAAGAACGTAGTTTCTAAAGGAAGACCACATCTTAATGATCAGGCTTTGAAGATCACCCTAGGTCCACAAAAATAGTTGCATGATGGACAGAAGCTAATATGCTTAGAAAACTGGCAGATGGTAAGGTTTAGTGAGGTGATATTGAGATCACAATAAATTGTATTTGGATGTATTTTGCTTGACAGTTCTGTAAAATAAGTATTCTGATATCTATACTGTAAAACTGTAAATCTACTGCAGTTATAGCTTATGATTAGTGGCATAGGAACCATATATGTACTGCATAATACAGAATGTAATAAACAAAGCATGTAAACCTCTACAGAATTCCCATTTCTGCTTCACACCATAATCAACTTTCCCCAGACACCCCAACATGCCCCTTTATAAAGATGGGCTTATGTACTTCTCACAATTAGTCTAGCTTTAAAGTTTTTTATATGTGCATGTGGTTCGTTGAAAACACTCAAATTCTACACACAGCCTCTGTTTTTTTTCCCCTTTTTCTCTTCAGTCGATGAGTCACTTTATAGTGATGCATTTTTCGAAGTGTTTTTTAAACACTGACCGGTTTCGCACGCAGCTGGTTTAAAAGCATCCAAGTTCAGATTGGAATATTCCAAACTATCTGGTTACTAAAACAACTGCAAAACGACTGCTAAAACACTGCTATAGATATAGATAGAAATTCACACTGAGGTAGTTGCCTAAATCCTTTTCAAGTCACCTAAAGGTTTTTCAACCTCAAAGAGAAAAAGAAGCAGATGAAAGTAAGAGTAGGTGAAGAAAAGAAAACATGAATATTTTATATGAAAGTGCCATCTGTGTGTGTGTGTGTGTGTGTGTGTGTGTGTGTGTGTGTGGGTGAGAGTAAGACAACCACCTGCCTAATAATGTGTTGGTCCCCCTTTCGTTGCTAAAACAGTTTTGACCCATAGAGCATTAACATCATTCACTTTTTCAGCAATTTGAGCTACAGGAGCTTATCTGTTGGATCGAAACAGCCTTCACGCGTACATCAATGAGCCTCGGCCGTCCATGACCCTGTCACCCTGTTCCTTCCTTGGAGCACTTTTGATAGATACTGATCACTGCAGACCACGAACATCTCACAAGAGCTGCAGTTTTGGAGATGCACTGAACCAGTCATCTAAACATCACAACTTAACTCTTGTCAAACTCAAATCCTTACATTGCCCATTTTTCCTGCTTTTAACACACCAACTTTAAAGACAAAATGTTCACTTGCTGCCTAATTACTTCATATGGTCATAATGTTAGAACCTTTCCGAGTTTCATGCGTGTTGTTTTGGAATAAAGTTGTGAAAATATCTTTAGTCTACTCTCAAAATGATGAATTGTATTCGAACACTTCCATGCATCAACATTGCTCGAAATATCATGGTTCACAATAATTTAAATTCAAATTTTTTTTATCATTTAATCACTGTTATTTCAATTAACAAATAAACAGTGTGAATATCAGTTGTGCAACAACTGCGATTTCTCCAGCACACCTGCTTCCTGTTTACAGAATTCAAATAAAAATAGTCCCTTACTATCAGTACTCTATTAATAGACCACTAGAGGGTGACAAAGTGTCAGACGTCCCTCTGAGCTTGGAAAGTACAAGTAGGAGGCACCATGGCCGGATAATGCAAAGGCATGGCTCATTACCATATCAAACCCAGGCAGGAAAAAAGAGCTGGCAGGCAGGTATATAAAACTTACAAAGCATGAAATTGTTTCAATATTCACAGACTTCAGTGTGTGTGTGTTTAGACTTATGTCCTGCAGGACCTGGACTACTATCAACAAATCAACTCCTGGAGATATATTCACATCACAACTGTCTCTAACGCCTGGGTCTCTACATGTCCACCTGACTTGAGGATTTAGCTTCGTCAAAAAGTTTGTGTCCCGTTTTCTCAGGAAACAATCCTAGAGTTGACCCTTCAGTCCCAAACCTTGACCATGAATGAAGGAATGAGATTAAATGGCGTAGATTAGGTGGTGTTAAAGCCTCGTCACGACGCTCGGGGTCTGACGTTTGAGTGCAGGGAAACAAAAATCTAAAAAACCAGTCAGACTGCTTGAGGTACATTCAGCCCTAAAGCATGTTAAGCCCTTCTCGGTCATGTATACTCCCTAAAACCTGTATATGACTCACACACACACACACACAGACACACACACCCATGCTTGAAACATATACACAATAACAAAAGCCCTTTAAAAACCAGTTACTATTATTAACACGCTACAAATATATAAAACAATTACGATCTCGAGGAAGAGGATTATCTAAAATATTATGTTCATGATTGACAGGTAGCATGCGCATGCACCCATTAAGTGTTAGTGTGTGTCTGAGTGTGTGTGTTGGGGTTAAAGTGAGTGAGTGTGTGTGTGTGTTTTTTTTTTCTTCAAATGGGAGGTGTTGTCTAGGTTCCATCTGTTCCTCGGGACATCCTGTTGACACTCTTTTCCCTTCCTGTGAACTGGTGTCTTTATTCTCGCTACACGTTTCCAGGAAATGTGTGAAGTAAGGAATGCTGACGCGGACGGATGAAGTTCTTCAAGCACCAGGATTGAGTTCCCACAACGGTCCAAAGGATGGGAGCATGACAAGTCTGAGCATTCTGTCCTGGTTTATGAAGTCCTACCTAACAATGATATGCTTTCGACAGAATTTCTCCAGGACTCGTATGAATAGGGACAAGAGATCTTGACTTTTCTTAAAATAAGTCATTCAATTGAATACAAATAAATAAATAAAAATCCCCATGCAGCTGATCTCAAAGAAAGTAATGGTTGCTGTTCATTTTCATTTTCGAAAGTTAATAGTTACCTAAGTTTTCTTCCTCTTTATTAGGAATACCAAGAAAATCGGGCAATTTTCCTATTAGCCGACCATGTGGTGCATCAGACATCAAACATCAGAATGGAGAGAAAATGTGATCTCAGGTAATCAGACTTTGAGTATTTCAGAAACTGCTGATCTTGGATTTTTTGGTGTGTAAATGTCTCCAGAGAATAAACAGAATGGTGCGAATACAAAATATGTTACTTAAGAGGCTGATGAGAAAGGACAAAAGGGAGCGACTCTCATTGTGTTTTTACTCTATGTTAACAAAAATCTTAAAGTCCATGGTACCTGTATAACCACCCTACAACCATGTAGAGCAGACCAGCATCTCAGAAATCACATCATTCTAAACCTTAAGAAGTTCAAACTGCACAACTGTTAAATAGGCAGGTAAAAAGACCATAAATAAATTAGATGTCATCCATTTTTGATCAAATTTGTGCATTATGCATTAATATGAACTTTGGATATGAATTACAGTCTGGAGAGTAGTTTAGCTTCTGACCAATCAGATTGGAGAATTGGATTTTGAGAAAACACCTGTTGTGGAATAATATCATTAAATGATTGCCAGGATTGTTAAATCGCACTGGAGTATAGAAGAGTTATTCTTGACCCTAATTAAATATGTTAATTCTATTAAGCAGTGGAAAGAGGAGTAGGGCAAAAGTACAAAAAGGCACCTGGTGAGAGGAATGTAGTCTGGAGGAATGTTATCTATTTCCTAATAATGAAATCTATACAGAATCTGAAATCAGAGTACTGTAACTTATTACTCATTAGATGCTCTCTTATGTTCCACCCAAAACTTACCTAATATGGCATTTGGGTTTGTGTGTGATTTAGCTCCAACCCCTATAAACTGAGGACGGGAAGGAGGTTTGTATATATATGGCATGTTGCTGGACAAGATTTCCATTTAGCTAGAATTATAAAAGTACATTCATTACCCAAAATGAATAGACAAATTGTTTAGTCATATGAATGACTCAGGAATTATGGATGCCGCACCTCTACAAAACTGGTGCGAATATCCATAAGATCTGTATTAAGATTAGAGGCAACCGATAGCTATAAGCTACAGAGTGACATGAAGCCACCAGTCCATCATGATGCCTAGTCGCAAAACCTAAACAATGCAGATTTACAGTGCTTTAGTTCAGAGGTGGATAGACACGAGGTTGTGTGTTCCTCGACTGCTCCTGTTGGCTAAAACCAGTCTGACCCTCTCACCAGCACTCCTTTCCTGCCTACAAAGCTGCAGCTATTGGCTGTTATTTGTTTTTCAATCCTAAATGCATGAACTCTGACTATTATGCATGAGGACAATCTGAAGACAATCATTTTCTAAACTATTCTCTCGAACCAGTCTGTCTGGTCACACCAACCATGTCCAAGGTCAAATTCACTGGGATCAGCACAAACACCAAAAGGACAGGTGTTTCTATTAATGTGGCCGAGATAGTATGGGTGATTAAAATTGTTGGAAAAAATATATTTTTTTATTTTAGTGCTTAGAAAATAAAACAACACCAAAATAATACAAATCTGTGGAAGACTAATGGTAAAGAAACACAACTGGTCAGGTTGAACAGTAGCAGCTAAAGTACTGTATTTTTCGGACTGTCAGCCGCTACTTCTTTCCCACGTTTTGAACCCCGCAGCTTAAACAACGAAGCGTCTTATTTATGAATTTTTCCCGGGTTTTTTTCCAGTTTCACAAACTCCAAGCCTAAAAACTGAGCGACATGACATTAGACAAATGACATTTTCGGACGGAAACGGAAAAAACACACCTCCCTTGTGTTCTGAGCTGCACAGCATTGGGAGAAAAAAAAGTTGTTGTTTTTTAAACGCTCGACGATGCCAAAAGATAAACTCTCGAGAGAAATAGTTGTGAAAGGAAGGAGGAAGACAGTGAACAATGACTTTCTTAGTAGGCTACTGTTTAGATACAAGTGGTTGTAGCGTGTTAAGTCTGGGTCATGGGTGAGCTCACTAAATCCATTTGCAACAGAAATCATATAAGCACAGACAGCTTTCCAAAACTCGTGCTATTTTATTTTTCTTGGCAACGGCGTTACGGGTTAGTCAAAGAAACTAATATAAAATAATAAGGACATATTCCTCGGTCTTGCACACATGCAGTAACAGCCAAAAAATACGGCAGGCTATTCCCAAAATACCGCTCTGCTCTTAGAGGAGCCACAACATATTTCACCCGTTACACCGTGTAACAGACGCTGTATTTCATTAAAGCCTGTGTTAAGTTCATTAGTTTCAGTGTAGAGACTGCAGCCTATAGAAAGATGCGGCTTATTTATGTTCAAAATAAAAATCTTTTTTAAATTCAGTGGGTGCGGCTTATATATGGTTGCGCTTTATAGTCCGGAAATTACGGTAAGTATGGCGAAAAGCATTACAATACTGACAAACTATATCTCTGTGCTGCGTTTGTGCTTGCCATGATGTTAGTGTTCCCTGGTGAACGTGTTGCATCGCACACAGAACATTACACAAAACAGAAAGAGTCTTCACTGTCTCTAAATATGTATAAGCACATGGTGACTGCTTGTAGCAGCCTGTAGGAACATCAGAGTTACACAACTCTGTGCACTGTACTTTTATTTGCTTGGTTTTTGTCATGTTTTGACATGCCTGCACACACACAAAAAATCATCTGCGAACGCTAATTAATCGCCTTTGCAAAAGAGTTCTATTAATTAAACTTATTGAAGAAATAATTGTTTCAGATCGTGCCATGACTGATGTGTGAACTGCAACAATGCCTACAGATAAATTGCTCGTCTCAGACCCCAATACCAATAACCATAGAACACAATAAATTACAGTTTTAAACAGGTCATGATGACGATATGCGGAGTTTCTAAACTTTTAAAATTTCTCTAATTTCTGATTAAGAAAATTATAAAAAAAAAAAAAACCCCTACCATAATGTAGTGTATGGTTTTATACTGTAATGCTAACAGTGTTTGTGTTCATAGTGTGTGTAAGGATGTGTAAGAGTGTGTGTGTGTGTGTGTGTGTGTGTGTGTGTGTGTGTGTGTGTGTGTGTGTGTACAGGAAATGCCCTGAGCCTTTTCCTTCCAGCCAGAATGCCGGTTCATCCGAGTGAGCGCATTGCTGTGGAATGACGGCAGGACGGCTTTTCTCACAGATCCGTCTTTTGCGCGAACACAATCAGAGGAGTTTAGTGCAGCCAGGCAGAACTAATAACACACACACTCATACTGCACACTCACACAGAGTTTCCGCAGGATACACCATGAGATGATGCAAAAAAATAATAATTATAAATTTGTCTATTACATTTAAAAAGATGTGTGTGTGAAGTAAATAAATTGCTTTTTCCAATAAATAACATTAGTGAGATAGTTTACAAATCCTGTAATGCGACAATTGAGAAAGAATGAATACTAAGGTACATACAGTATATAAATATATTTTATTCATATATAAATATAAATTTGCCCCAGAAAAATCCGGACACCTGGTCATAAGTACGGCATGTGCTTTTTGAGCATCACATTCCACATTTAGTCGCAATTTTCTCTTCTAATTCCCTCCATTCTTTTGGAAAGGTGTAGATGGATTTTGGAGTGTGCTTGTTGAGATTTGTGCTCATTCAGACACAAGGGTGTTAGTAAAGACAGGCAGTGATTTAAGTGAGGTGAGAAGGCCTGGGGTGCAGTCAGTGTTATAATTCATCCCGAAGGCGTTTAATGGGTTTGAGGTCAGAAATCAAAAACAGAGATTTTTCACTCCAAACTATGAAAAGCACCTCTTCATGGAGCTGCTTTGTGCACAGGGGCACTGCCATGCTGGACCAGGGTTGGGTCTCATAGTTTAAGTAAAGGGAAATTGTTATTCTAGCACGTCCTATATAACCGTGTGCCTTCAACTTTGTGATAACAGTTTCGGAAAGAAAGTCATACGGCTGAAAAAACGCTGTGTCCCAATTCTTTTGTTCATAGAGTGTATATACTGCGGCTATAAAGCAGTCAGTGCTGAGCGGAGAACATTAAGTACAACGATTTATGAATCGATTTACAGAAAACCGGTCAAGAAGTAGAGACTTTTTTCCTCCTGCATAACTTTAGAATTCTGACACAGACCAGAGGCAGGATTGTTAATGTTACTGAGCATATCTTTGGCGCTAAAGCAAAAGGTTCGGTTTTATCCCTATCCTCCCTTACAGGCATGAGCTATGAGAGCTACAGAATATATCCTGAGATACATTCCTGTTTCAGTGCATGTCTTCTGGTTCCTCCCCCAAACACCTGCCAGAGAGAGGACTAGCCATTACTCCTAAAGATGTGTGTGTATGCTGGTGTGTGTTCCATAGTGCCCTGTGATGATGAATGGAGTCCTATATCCAGTGTGTGATCCCACCTCATAGGCAGCTTTTTACCTGAGATAAGTGCTGCAGCCCTGACCAGGAATAAACTGCTTACTGAAAATTAATAAATTACAGAACAAAAAAAAAAGTGACGTGCATATATAACATTAAAAAAAAAAGATTTCCAATGGGAGGTAACTACACATTTCAAATTAAGGTCCTTAAAGCATTATAATAAACAGTCAGTGATGGTAATGTTTGACATTTTAAAACAAAGATTCTAATCTAAATCTGTGGACTTTTCCCCTTAACTTTTATTTCAAGTCGTTATATTTGTACGAGCTGAGAAAAGCATGACCCTGTATCCTAGCAGAGGGATTTCTTTTAGAGTAGAGTATTAACAGACCTGGCATCCCCAGGGAGACTTTGAGGAAAAAAAAGGGAAGGAGGTGTAAGAAACTGGCAGAGAATCCTGCACATTTTAACCATCCGTCGCCAGTGTCTCTGGCCGCCTGCCTAAAATCCTAACGGTTCTGTGAGGAGTTCACAACGGTTGACCACACAAAGACAAATCCAGCATGATCTCACTAATCTTCCTGTGCTACAGCTGCACAACATGAGGAGGGAGAATATTTATCCAGCATTTAACAAATAAACTCAATCAATCAGTTTTTGTAAAATGTTAGCTGTATCCTTCCTTAATGTTTCATGATACACGGATTTGTTGTATGTTTGTTGCTGTTTATGTGCTCATTGATTCATTATCAAATGTACGTTTTCGTCTATCAGCTAAAGTACGTTTTATTCGGGAAAGAAAGAAGACAAATGAAGAATAAAAAAGGCAAAAGCCAGTTGAATTGCAAAATCAGCTGTTTCTTGTCACTTTACAATGAATACAAATGCACATATATTAAACATAAGCTATATATTGTGTATAAATATTCTGTATCTTCTAAACTATGAAAAATTTATTATAACCGAATGTATAACACAATCAGTATTACATGGTCATAGCACCTTGTCCTGAATTTGATCATGTCCTAAATTCGACCTAGTCCTGAGTTTGATCTAATCCTGAGTTTGACCTGGTCCTGAGTTTGACCTAGTCCTGAGTTTGACCTAATCCTAAATTTGATCTAGTCCTGAGTTTGATTTTGTCCTGATTTTGACCTAATCCTGAGTTTGACCTGGTCCTGAGTTTGACCTGGTCCTGAGTTTGACCTAATCCTAAATTTGATCTAGTCCTGAGTTTGATTTTGTCCTGATTTTGACCTAGTCCTGAGTTTGATCTAATCCTGAGTTTGACCTGGTCCTGAGTTTGACCTAGTCCTAAATTTGATCTAATCCTGAGTTTAAACTAGTCCTGAGTTTGACCTAGTCCTGAGTTAAAAATTTCTTCAATTATGGATAATATACAATATAGGATTCAAAATATGGACAAATGTTTGTGGACACCCGGCTATAAAAGTCCTGTAATCTTTTTAAACATCAGAGTCCACATTCAGCCCCATTCTCTGTTATTATAACCTCCATTCTTTTGGGAAAATGTTCCACTAGATTATGGAGATTTGTGTTTATTGAACCACAAGGGTGTTAATAAAGTCAGGTATTGACGTTGAGTTCAGAGCTCTATAACAGGCCGTTTAAGGTCTTCCTCTTCAAACCATGTACACTGAGAAAGCTGGTTTTGTGTACAGGGGTATTGTCATGCTGGAACAGGTTTGGGTCTCCTAGTTTGAAGGGAGGTGAAGGAAAAACAATGTTACTGCATCCAAAGACATCCTTACAATAAGACAATTATGCGCCTCCCACTTTGCCAGAACAACATATTGCTGGAAAATTCAGGTGTCCCAATACTTTTGGCCATTTAGTTATTTAAAAACAATTTACCCACAGAGTCTTTTATCTTTGTCTCATGGTCACACGGGGGTCTCTGCATGGACTACAATGCCACAAGCTATACAAAGAAAGAAAGAAACTGTGAAGAAACTGTCACCCGCTTATAAACATAATAAAAGAGAGAAAAAAAAACATGAGTAATAGCTGCCTATGTGCGTTGTGGAGGTCCGAGACTTTCTAATTCACTGCCTGGTCTCCCGTTCCTAAATAAGCACCACAGACAGCACACGAGGCAAAGACAGGGTGCAGACATGCTCTCGATCTCTCTGTCAGCGTCCCATATGCTTCTTTTCTCAATAGGGCCATTAGTGTCTGATTTAGGAGGAGGTGAAAGCAAGAGAGAAAACAATCGAGAGAAAGGGCAAGAGCGAGAAGCGAGGAGGGGGGGGGGTCAGGCCATCGGGTCTGGCTCGTGTTATGCTGATCAGCCAGACACATGGCAACCGTCTGTTAACCTGACAAAAGAGTGGCTGACACGCGGCCGTCCCTCTGCATGCTACAGCTGCAAACTGTCTGTTACATTACGTACAGTCCGACACACACACACACACACACACACACACACACACACACACACACACACACACATACACACACGCGTAAAATGAAAAACGACCAAAAACATTTACTGCTTCATGATCCCAGATGCATGTAGTCAGCATCTAAACAGTGAAGAGCAGCTGATATCCATCACACTCAGAGTTCTACAACTCAGCACTCAGGCCTGAACAGCAGCCCTTCAAACATCCCACTCAAACATACAGGAGCTTAACAGTGTGAATTAACTCTACAAAACATCTGTCTATTTATGGCTGTGTTTAGAAACTCGATACCCAGAAGCCTCTGCTTGATTCCCTTTCACTTGCACACAGCACGGAGTTCAGTAACATTTCCAGCAGATTCTTCCCGGCCCATTCAACCCCCTATTTGAAATGTTGCCAGATCCAGTCTGTTTGCTTCGTTTAGCCCATTTAACTACACAAGGAGCATTGTGTTTCCCAACGGACCATTATTACTGACGCACCACCTGCTAAACTCTCAATTGTTCTGGACAGGTAACACAAAAAAACAGAAAGCACGTTTCCAAAATTTGGGATTATTTTAAACTATTTTTACCCTTTTCTAAGAGTAATTTGAAATTGATTTTCAATTTTTTTTTATTATTTTGTATTCATATATTTGTATTTGCATTTTGATTTCATGCAATTTTGACACAATTCAACATGTGAACAGTTCATATTTTTATAACAATTTTTATTAAAATGCCCGCTTGGTTAAATAATATATAAAATAATATGTAATATAAAAAAAAATTATAAAAATAAAATGGAACAAAATGAATGAATGCAATACACTTTTTTTACTATACTGATTAAATTGAGTAATCAATTAAAAAAATATTAAAAATAAATGGAAAACTTAAATTCAATAGTGTACATATATTAGACCCCATTTGGGTAACACAGAGTGTTTTACATTGATTATTGAATTTTCTAAATATTTGTTCTACTTAATTGTTGTACTTATTTTAGCATAATATAACACGTCTTCATTCTTTTGCTGAAATGATTCCTCAATAACTCGAGTAATTTGAATACAAAAAAAAGCACATGGACAGCTGTGTTTCCCCCCACGGGCCATTATTAGAAGAGTCATCCCAAAGAACACAACAGAAAGTTTCCATAGTCTGGGATCATCTCAAACTAAAACATAAAGAAAAGTCCGTACAGTGCGTTTATTCAAGTAATATGGAATAGATTTTTATATTTTAATGTATAATTTTGAATTTCGATACGTTGTGTTTGTATTTTGATGTATTATGAAAATCGAATGCATTAAATGGGTTTAGTTTTCAGATATTCTTTGTATGCAGTTTCAGCAAGAAAAATTAAAATTTTTCCTAAAAGGAAACAAATTACTTGTTCATTTCAAGAGACCCATCTTATTTTCTCTTGTATATTTAGTATTGTTTTTTTATAACAAAAAAGTACTTATCCGATTGCTTGATTAATCGATGGAATAATCAGTAGAATACTCGATTACTAAAATAATCAATAGACATTTCTGTCCTGTTTTAAATCACAGATACAACACTACCTGATAAACAGGGGAGAGGCAAAAAAAGCAGCCAGACACCAGGTGAGTTTCTCATCTTCTAAAACTTCAAGGCCACGGAAAGGAAACGTCTAGACTTTGACGAGCAATGATTCAAGATCTATAACACTCCACAATCAGCTTCAGAAGGCAGTGGTGTTTTTACAGTGTGCATCATAAAGTGAGTCAACGAGGAGAAAGAGGGAGCGAGAGACTACAATATATCACTAAAGCTAAACATAAGAACATAACATTACATGTCCACAAGCAAACACGTGCACACTAACAAAGGTCAGAGCTGCACATTGCCCACGCATTTCCACCAAATTTGAGTAGCAGCTCTAGTTTTCCATTTCCTTCCTCTCTGTTTTCATCTCTCACTCTCTTGAAAATGGTCTCTTTGTTCGCTGAGAGAGAGGGAAGTTTAAAGGGGGCTCCCACCATGAGCTTTAATCAGCAAAAGGCCACATTAGAGCCACTATCTTAAACCTGAGCCACACACACACACACACACACACACACACACACACACACACACACACACACATGACCCCTAGTGTGTTTGAGCTTCTCCAATAACAGAACACTAATGCGTTTATGTTTACGCTGTGCTACAACAAGTTTCACCCTGAGGGATGGAGTAATACAGTGATTGATGATTTTCTAATATAATTTATAATGTGTGTGTGTGTGTGTGTGTGTGTGTGTGTGTGTGTGTTACAGAACACTACACGTCAAGAGCGAAAAGCAAATAAAATATAGGATTACTACTGTATGTTCTTCTGAAGACTGGATCCCTGATATACATCTTTTTAGATCAACTACATCTGAAACTACACTGGAATAAGTATGTCATAAAGAGATCTGCCAAAATCCCTATCACACACACACACACACACACACACACACACACACGAACATGACAGGAGAAGCTTTTGTCAAGTTTAAATAAAAAAATAAATAAATAAAGGTGACAAAAGTGTTATGTAATATATGGATCTGCTGTGGTGAGAAGAAATATATGAAGCGAACAGACAACAATGAAAAAGAAAAGAAAGAGAGAAGTGAGACAGATCTATTTCACTCGCCACAGGGCAGCATGACCTGTAATGTATTATAGGTAATAACCGAGAGAAGACGAAAAAGGGAAAGTACGATCTGAAGGGCTGCTGTGTGTTTGACACAGCTTCTATTTCACATAAAGATCCCCCCCACCCCCTCCGCACACACACACACACGCACACACACACACACACACGCTCAGACTAACCGCTATTCCAGCAGGACCTCAAGCAGATACATTACAGCATGTACAGTAGACATGGGAGTACTAAAGAGAACTGAATCAGACAAGAAAAAGCGCAAAAATTATAATTTTTGTCCCCAATGTTGTCTTTTAGAAAGCTGGTGAAGACAGAGGCCGTTACACATGCACATGCACGTCTTTCTTTTATAAGCGTGGTTTTTCCCACACCTAACCCAAACCCTGAGGTCATTCACACAGCTCTCATTCTATATCCAGTTTCGAGGACATTCCTCTCCCTCAGCCGAGCTGTGTTCACGGCTTACACGTCACCACGGCGTTAATCCTTCGCACTGAACTGAGGAGTGTCTGCAACTGTTTCACATCAGAACTGAACTGATATCAAAATCAATGTGATTACAGATTTAGGGTAATTTTACTCATTTTCAAATCATGTCAACTACATTTTCCCCTTTTTTCCCCAAACCAAAAGCAGTTAGACGGAGAAAAGAAGGAGAAAAACAGATTCCCAGGAGGAAATCAGAACAAATCCTAGGAGAACAAAATAAAATATTAACTTAATATATATATATACACATATAATAATTGAACAGAGAAATATAAAAAGAATAAATAAAAAATTGTTGTTTAATTTGCATTATTGATTCAGGTAACTGCATCAATTGTAAATATAAATAAATTATATGGACAAAAGAACTGGGACACCTAACTTTTCCAGCCATATGTGATTTCTTCCAATTTTGAGGCACACAATTGTATCACTTGGACTTTGAGCAGTTCCAGCATGACTATGCTAAATTTATGAAGATATGGTTTAAAAGGGTTGGAGTGGATGCTCTTGAGCGACCTGCTATAGAGCTTTGACCTCAACCCTACTAAACACCTTTGGGATGAATTCGAATACTGACTGCACCCTAGGCCTCCTCACCTCATCTACATCAGTACCGGATTTCAGTGGTTAAATCTTAGTGGTTGAATGAGAACAAATAGAAACAACCACACTTCAATATCTAGTGGAACATCTTCCTAAAAGAGAAAGGTTATTATGGAGGTTGTTATAATGGCAAATGTTCAATGGTTTATAGTCAAGTGTCCACTCATTGATATGTTCACAGAAGCAGCTTTGAGATGACTTTGCCAAATGTTGCCATTAGATGTTAGGTAAATTATGTCTATAAAAAGATGCATGTGGTCCGCAGGAATAATCAGACTGGCTGTGGCATGCAAACGATGCTTAGCCGTTAATAAAGGGCCTAATGTGTGTTAGAAAATATTCCCCACAATGTTACACAGCCACGGGCTGACAGAAGGTTTAATCTGAGTTTGTGCTGTTAACACCCAATTCAGACCCTCCCATCTGCATGTTGCTGCAGAAACTGGAATTCACCAGACCAACAGATCAGTGTTTTTTTCACCATGTTTCGATTTTTAGTCTAAGTTACTCAGCCTGTGATCACTGCTGCTCCAGATCCTTGTTGTGTTTTTTTTTCACAACAACAAAACAACAAAAAACCCCAGATGAATTTATGTCCAGAAATCCTCAGAAATCATATCCAACCTGAGCACCACTACAGTCTGGATTGTAGATGTGTACTCCTCCCAAATCAGCCCAGTGTAAGGAGATACCGCACTTCCTCCATGTGTGGTCTAATTCAAAACGGGATAAAGATGCGGCCAGGTTGTTAATTTAGCTGAGCTTCATTCTCCATCGAGCTGAACGGTGCCATTCCCTTCACACAACCACACCACAGTTTCCTCCTTTTTCCTTGAGACACATAATCAGACCTCAGCATAACTATCAAAATGCACCATTTACTACACTCGGACTTTTACCACTTTTTAACACACGAGTGCTACAAATGAATGACCTGCAGAAGAACTCTGGGAACATTTGCATGCATTTACAATATGTCAAATCTGTGGAGGCATCCTGCACAACCTGCGCGGCTTTACGGCAGGGTTTAAGAGCCCGAGGGACAATTATAATAGTTAGAAACATAGAAAACACTTACCTGCGTTCAGCAAAGCCGTGACAGGAGAGATGATGCGCACAGCCATGTCCACACGCATAAGGAAAAAGAGAGAGAAAGAGAAAATCAGAAACTTGTGAGGTCTTTCAAAATGAGAGAACGGCTGAGCAGAAATATTTTAGACACTAAGAATTAAAACATGATGTCTGAGATGCTCTAAAGCAAACCCAGTCACCTTTTTCAATTCAATTCAATTCAAGAACACTTTGAATTGGATTGGACAGTCCTCTTATTTGGCACATTGTACTGTATAACATATTATAGAGAAGGTATACTGCTCGGCGCTATTTTGTCTGCACGGTCCTGTTTTGTATTATCTGTATGCACTGTTTTTTTGTCTTGCACTTTATGTGGCGAGGACACTTACTTTTAGTCCTTAGCTCCGTGCTATGTTATGTAGCTCTATGCTATGTTATGTAGCTCTATGTTGTTTAATTCAGTGTCCTGAAGAAATGTAGTTTCATTTCACTGTGTACTGAGTCAGCTATATATGGTTGAGATGACAATAAAAGCTTCTTGACTTGACTTGAATTCAATTTACATTGGGATTTCTGTACATACAACAGTCAAATTGTAATCAGTGTGGCATGACGCGCTTGTTTGCATCAGAAATCGGAGCAAAGAATGGGAATTAAACAAACTTAAGAAAGGTTGGGGGGAGATTATAGCTCTTATAGCTGTATAACGAACTAAGTCGTGTGCAGCAGTGTCTGAAAGTCCAAACTATTTCTCACATGATGAGATCAGCAATAAAGTTCTTTACAAACCAGACAGTTCATCATCTAGATGCAAGTCCTTTTTTCTCCCCCAAAAATGATTTATAGGTTGGGAAAACTTATTACAATGATTAGTCAACTAAGCAGGGAACCCACTGTTTTTGTGCATGTGTGTGTGCGTGCGTGTGCGTGTGTGTGTCTGTTATTTAATAAGCATACTAAAGAGAAGTATAAACTTTAATCTACCAACTTTGTTCTTTCATTTTCTTATTACTGTGTGGTGAGTGTGTGTTGTGTGCATGTTGGGGTGATTTGAGGTTCGGTGAATACGAGTTGGAGATTCTGAATGTGGTTGAACTACTGCACAAAAAAGGGCACATTCCTCCCAGCGGCAGTGCATTCCTGCCCTGCCAAATCTGCACGGGTCAGGAGGACAGGGTAAAACCTGCTGCGTTGGGCTAAGTAACAAACACACACACACACACACACACACACAACACACACACACACACACACACACACACACACACACAGGCAATCAGACAGACATGCAGACAGTCAGACACACACAGATAAGACAGTGATAGACACATAGACAGGCCGATACAATAACAAAGCACACATACATACATAGACACAAACACAAATGTTTGAAGTCACATATATCATTAGGACATCTGCATTACAGCTGTTAACTGATGAATGAATGGAAAAGGTATGCAGAACTGATAGTAACACATGATGGACAAACGACAGAGGAATTTGTGCTCCATCATTCTTTCAGGAGAACAAGAAAACCGCACTGCTCTACTGCTAATGGTGCCTGACAAAAAACAATCAGACAGATCGCATGCTACCTCTTAGGTGAATGTACACAAATTACACCACGTCAATCCGAGAACTCGTATTTTTTTACAAGCCTGACTGTCAGCAACAAAAAGTCATGGTTGCTGCCACTGTAAGTACATTTTTGTTCATGATACAAACACAACTTAAAAGTAAAGTGCTGCTCATTCTGTACATTTTCCGTGCAAAACTTCCAACCAAAGTAACCACCTATAAATGCACACGCGCACACACGCGCGCACACACATACACACACACACACACACACACACATATATATATATATATATATATACACACAGTCTTTGGCACACTTCAGAAGCATACCTGAATAGGGGCTCCTCCTCTTCCTGAGGCCCCAAAAACGGATCCCTTTCACAGGCATGACCGTGACCACTTATCCCCTCGATCTCCAAAAATACACACACACACACACACACACACACACACACACACACACTGCAATTTAATGCACATGAATACACACACATATAGCAACTGCTATCACCGTGATGCCTGGCTGCATGCATGGATGGATGAGGCACAGACACACACACACCCACACACACGCACACCCACACCCTCCCACTCACACACCAATAAAGAGTCTGCCTCAGACAGAAAGAAGGAATGGGGAATTAAGACCTGACCACGGTGACCCCCACCGGGCAGGTTGCCACGGTGATGCCCGCACTATCTAGGGAGACACGTGGTTGCTAAGGAAGGGCCCCTTATCTTCCGGCCCAAATATTCTAAACCAAAAACTAAAAAGACCGAGCCCTTTTAATTGCTGTGCAGACGTACAGACACCTAGAGAAAGAAGACCGATGCTCAGTCCAGCATTGTGTTCCTGTACCACAGTCATTCTCATTATATATGAATGTGGACTCAGACTTGTTGTAAGTATTACTTCAAAGCACCATCACCTCTTTTTTGCAGTTTTTTTTCTCCAAGTGAAAATTTTACTTAAAACACTAAAACTGGGAACTTTTTCCACAGAATATTAAAACTAATTGATCCTGCCGCATTTACAGCTCTCAAGCTTTTCATTTTTATTTGTTTACCTTTAAAAAAAAAATAAAAAATCATCAAAATACCAGTTCATTTAATTTTATAATAACTGTATCATAGTGTGCTTTATCAAAAATACATTATGTATGTATCTCTGTAAAGCATGTTTGGTTTGGGTTTAAAAATACAACAGCATATTTAAAAATCCTCAAGCTGATTTCTGCTGTGCTTCTTTGTTTATGCATCAAATGAAAAATTTAACTGAATTCTGAACACGAAACACTAAACCACAGCTAACAGTAATTTCTCTTCATTGATTCACCACAATGGTTTAATTTGTTTTTGTACCACTGAATAACGTGTGGAACTAAATCATCAAATGACAAAAAAAATAAATAAAAAAAATCACACCATAAATTCCAGGTAATTCAGGTGATCAGATGTTGAACCACTTAGCTGTGAAACAAACTTTTATTGTGTACTATTTCACTGCCAGTGATCACACTGCGTCAATCTTAACATGGAAAATAAAATGGCAGATTTCGTTTACAGATTACCACATTGAGAAGAAAACTGTATGAATTTGTCTGTAAAGAAATCAATAAATAAGATCAATTCATGGAGGCCAAGCATTTAGTGTGAGCAGACATGAAGAATCTGTTTTGGGAATCTTCCTGTTTCACAAATCACAAATTTGTTCCTTTAACATTTCTATAGTCTTCAACAAATAAACACAAAGAAATAGAACAGATTTTGAGAAAGCTGAAAAAGACTGAATTTGATATTAGCAGGTTTTTTCAGCACTTGTATAGCCTGAAGAAGAAGAAGAAAAAGAATAAGAAGGAGGAGAAGAAGAAGACAAAGAAGGCACTCAATGGAGTGTTAAGCACTTTTGGTCCTAGGCCTCCTAATAGTAAAACCTACAACTTCAATTGCCCCTCCATTGCTTGTCCCTCTAATTAAGCTAATAAAGGTTTTCTGCAATAGCACACACACACACACACACACACACACACGCACACTGTTTACGTCACACTCACTTACTCTGTCACATCCTTAAGTTTAGTACTGTCAAGAACACTGAAAGTTCCAGGCATATGGGAAGGGACTCAAGTTGAAGAGATTTCAGCTGAATGGCACCATGGTGTCTAGATGACCCCGAATGCCTGTGGTCTCACTTTGTTGAATTAGTAACAGAGAAACCCTCCCTAGCTCCTGCTATCCAACCATCCATCCATCATTTACCCCTCAGGCAAACACCCTTCATTCAGTATTCTGTCGCTCGAGGAGTTCACCAGAAATTGCGATATGGCAGGCTTTATAAATAATACACATCCCAATGCACAAACTGATACGAGCTAATCGACAATTAGGCTTCACAGTTTTCCCACAGCAGAGGGAATACTACAATATTTACCTACACACTGACTATATACCTCAGTGTAACACAAAACCTACGCAGAGTGGTTCACTAAAACATGGCTACATCGAGCCGTCAACTTCCACAAGCACTCTTCATCACCGTGACCAAGTGCCTCCGAGTGCCACAGACATGATGGAGTGCAGAAAGACAGAAAAAGCAAAGCAATGAAAGAAGCTGTGTTCTATAGAAAAGTGCTGCAGAAACAGAGGGAATGTCAGACAGCCTTGGCCCCAGTAGCAACATGACTCACTGAGACCTTGACATTCCTCTGTGTGTGAACGTGTGTATATTTTCATGGGAAGAATACTGTGAAAAATATCTATGATCTCTCTCTGTGTTGTGGTTTCCTCCCCTAAGCACAACGGTGCTCAAACATATAGGAGATAAGTTCCAGCACCCGCGATGCAAAAACCAAATCAAAACAAAGCGCATTTCCCATATACGAGCAGGAAGTACAGGAAAATACTGCACTCTGATAGCCTGAGCAGAAACAAAGTGACCATCAGAACTGCAAATACTAGGAACAAGTTCAAATATTATGTAAAGGTTGTGAATATTAAATAATAAATACAGGACTTTAAGCATGTCAGGAACAGGTGAAGGAAGTAAGGCAGGATATTCAACAGTCGATTTAAGAGAAAAAAGTTTATATAACATATAGTTCCAGCATTATCAAGAAATCATGCTATCTGTTTCACTGCTAACAAGGCATCATGAAACATATACTATATGTACAAAAGTTTACCGACCTTAAGATATGCTTTATGAACATCGCATTCCACATTCAGTCTCCTTTTACTGTTATAATAACCTCCACTCTTCTGGGAAGAAGTTCCATTAGAGTTCGGTTGTGATTGAAGAGATTTGTGCTCATTCACCACAAGGGTATTTCATAAAGCCAGATACTGAAGTTGGGTGAGAAGACCTGGGGTGCAGTCAGCGTTAAAATTAATCCCAGAGGTGTTCAATAGGGTTGAGGTCAGAGCTCTATAGCAGGCCGCTCATGATCTTCACTACAACCGAAATAAACTCTATCTTCATTGAGCTTGAGTTGTGGCCTGCGGCATTATCACGCTGGAATGGGTTTGGGTTTCCTAGTTCAAGTGAAATTATGATGCTACCGCATCCAAAAACATCCTGTCCAATTGTGTCTATCTTGTGGTTACATTTTGGGGAGAAATTACATATGGCTGAAAAAGTCAGATGTCCCAATATGAGTGTAACCCAAAGAATGAGTTTCTCTTAGTGACACAGAAACCTATCAAATGGTTCAAATCATATTTGAATTGTACTATATTATATATATATAAATCTCAGTGAACAAATTGTAGTCCATGCCTAGCTTCTGGCTCCCAGTATAGCTCACCCATTATACTGGCTTTAAATAGAGCTCTATTTCTAAGTGCTCTACAGCACAGTGGATATAAAAAAGACTTAAACCAAGTTTGGTTATATGAGTTATGGAACAAAGTGAAACCAAGCCTGTTTGAGAGAGTATTATTGCTGAGGGAGTGTCACTCTCTAGTCCACAATGCAAACCCAAAGCCACAAATGGCAATGAAAACTGACTGTTTAGAGGTTCTCCTAACTTCTTCTGCTCATCTAGATGCACACAGTTCAGTTGACAGCTTAAATTCTCTTTCTGGCCTGCTGGCCTTTGTTTCCAGTCAGTGTTTCTACAGTCTCAGCAAAAAAAATGAAATCAGGCTACAGGCCGGCTACTGTATGTGTGGCCATTGACAGAGCTGCAGGGTGTTTATTTTACTTAATGTTCCTTTGTAATAATTGCCATCTCTGATGGGTTCCAGGTGCCAGTCTGTGGAACATGTGGAAGTCAGAGGTGCATCTCTCCATCTTAGTGGATGTGGCTATGTGTCTATTGCGGCGTCTATACTGGAGAGGGGAAACACACCACATGAAAGCGCGTCTGGGTGTGTCCCATATGGCTCGGGGGTGAGAGGGGGTTGGATGGAGAGATGGAGGAAAGGAAGAAAGACAAAATGAAAGGAAAAGGCACTCTGATGTGCAGAGGCCCCAGTGCAGGCTGCAAAATAAGGAGCTGCTGCAGTCAAACCCAACACCACCAACCTCCCCCCAACACACACACACACTGGGCCAATTAACACACACTGTTATGTTGTTAGTGAGTGTTCCTCATAAACTCTCTCCTCTTCTCCCATCCAAATTTCTTTACTGCTCTCACATACATTTTTTGTATGGTAAAAATGCCAATCAGAATCCAAAAAATACACCCTTGAATGTAGATAGAGAATGTACAGTGACAAACCTGGAAAAGAACAAACACGGTGTATTAAGAAAATGATAGAACGGCTTTAAAAAAAAAAGGTGAATAATTGAGAATTAACTATAATATCTTAACAGCAATATCTCTATTGTTGGTAAACATGTCCAATCACCAGAACTTGAATGATGATCTCCCGATAGGGATTTCCTATTGCACAATTTTATGAATAAAATGTGTTAATATTGCAGTCAGAATTTTAATAATCACTTACCGACCTTTCAGATTGGAATACTGAACGACAGTCTAGGATATAATTGCTTTACCACATATCCACCATCTGCCATTGTAACTTTTTGATTGGTTATCAAGAACTCCTGATATATCCAGTTTAACTAAAACACTGATAATAGACAGCCTAAGCGATATAAAGTTTATCATCATAATGCCATATAACACCATTATAACACCATATACAGCAGGAAGCTAGCAGAAAACCCATAAAGGACAGGAAGAGTAAATGAGGAATAGATAAGAATGCATGAGAGATAAATCAGAATAGTAGATGTGAAAGACACAAAGAAACACAGCAGCATGATGAGCACCAGGTTAATGGTCCCAACAGAGCCATGTTCCCTGAGGAGTCAGAGCCCAGGTTTGGCTGATTAACCCTCTTACCCCTGCTTTCCTCCAGCAAAATGTGCACACACATCACCCAGAAGCTTGTGGAGAGAGGATAGAGAAGCTAATGTACTTTGCTTAACAGAAGCAAATCACTCTCTCTCTCTCTCAACACATATAGACACACACCTAAACCCTGCCTGAAAGACATTCTATACAGATTAATTCAAGCGAAACATGAGATCAGTCTGTCTTCAACTCCCCATTCAAACTCCAGCCCAGTCAGGATACAGTAGCATTGACCTCAACACACACTCAGGGGAGGGTGGGGGTGAACCGAAACCATACTCACTGGTTCATCAGAGCCTTAAAACTAGACAATGCAAAGGGCAAATCCCATCAGCTAATCATCTAGACTCATCTGCAAGTTATACAAAATATCACCTTCACACCCAGATGTGCTTTTTGAACATTCACTTCCCTTTCCATTCCTCTGGGAAGAATTTCCATTGTTTTTTGAATGTTTTTTTTGATGTAGGATAGAGTCTGATTCGTCAGATGTTCAGTGGGGTTAAGTTCAGGTCTTCTGCAAATCACTTGAGTTCTTTCACTCAATTTTGGACCTTGCTTTGTGGGTTCAATGCAACAGCGTACAGAGACATTCTACACAATTATGCGCTTCCGACATTGTGACAACAGTTTGGAGACGAACCACATATGGTTCCATGATCAAGTTGCTCTTTCGGCTGATGCTTTTATCCAAAGTGGCGTACATTCGAGAGTTAATACAACTGTGCAGTTAAGAGTTAAGCCCCTTCCTCAGGTACCCTTTTAGTGTCGGTGCCGACGTTTTAATCTCATGACCTAGTGATTTGAAATGCAAAGCTTTAATCGACTTTACTTTAACCAAACTGTGTTTAAACCCAGTCATTGTAGTTCTTCTAGAGAACGTGCTTAAAAAAAATAAATAAATAAAAAGTATGTGTGCTTTTTTTTTTTTTTTTTGAGTAATAACAGTCAAACACACGTTTCAGACTACTTGAATGCTTTTCTCTTTTTACACACACTCGCAGTGTTTGACTGGCAAATGCAAACTTGCCTCGCTCAGTCCTACAGAGGTTGTGAGTTTGACTAGAAGGAGATCTGGCAGCATTTCTAAAAGCAGTTTTAACACACACACACACACAGACACACCCACCACCATGTGCAGTTGCATTTGTGCTCCGGAGCGCTGCAGTTCTGTGTTACACAAGCTCATAAACACTCGACGATTCATGCTTAAAACCACAGAACCGGTATTACTGCTTCTTGCAAATAAAATGTGTACACAGCTTGTCAATAATACATTTATATATTTAATTTTTACTTCACCCTTGTTGTTGAAAGAAGGCGTAGGAAATAAGAGGAAGAAAAAAAAAAGAAGACATGCAGCCCACCCAACAACAGCCCCCTCGATACACACTCTATTTCACCTGTTATACAACATGTTAGTAAGTTGTAGGAATCTTTCGTAAAGAAGTGTGTTAATTTTGCCTTACAGTCTGGAACACTGAGGAATTAAACAGTGTTGTTACCTACAACTTAGGTTCTTTTCTACCTAGAAACATGATCCTATTTGATGAATACACATACACAATGTAAACAAAAGTATTGGGACACTTGGCTTTTTCAGTTATATGTGGTTCTTCCCCAAACAATTACCACAAATATGAAGGCACACAATTATAGAGCAAGTCTTTGAGGTAGAATTAAATTTTCCATTCGCTTGAACTAGGAGGCCCAAACCTGTTTCAGCATGACAATGCCCCTGGGCACAAAGCGAGGTCTATGAGGATATGCTTTGCATGGGTTGGAGTAGAAGATCTTGAGTGGTTGCTATAGAGAACCTTAGGGATAAATTGAAATGCTGAATGCACATCATCACCATACATTAATATCTGACTTCACTAAGACCTTTGCGGCTGAAGGAGCATTAATCTTATAAAATTATATAAAAAAATATATCTCATTAAATATTTTAACAGCAAATGGGACAAATGTGGAATGGGATGTCCATATAGTGTACATTACATAAGTGGTGCATAGAGTTTAAACCACGAAAAACCACAAAATACTTCTGTGTGTGTGTGTGTGTGTGTGTGTGTGTGTGTGTGTGTGTGTGCATGTGTCAATGAACATTGCTTTCAAAAGCCTGCTTTTCATCTGCATCATGCATCAGCCATGGCCCATCACTCACGGATGTGCTAAGAAGCAGACGTTCTAAAAATATATTCATGTAACCACATTAAACGCTGTGCCTGGAAGCCAATCTGCCATTAAAATGAAGATCACTGTGCTTCATAACCCCTAGAAGGTTCATCACTATCGCCAGTTCAGCACTCGTCTGTTTGGTACATTCCTCTGCTATGCTGCAGACACACACCACTTTTACTCTGTATGTTCAAGACAAAACACTGTGTGTTCAGCAAGAAAGAGGATGATGGATGGGAAGGATTTTTGCCCCCTGCAGCTAAAAGACTGCTCTATAAAAATCAGTTCTTGGTACTAATAGAGATGCACTACAACACAAGGAAGGGTAAGTGACCAGGCCATTGTCAAATCCTTATTCCGAAGAGCAGGCTGATTTATTCATGACACCATGAACTCTAATGTTTCTGAACCTAGTAGCCTTTTACACACTTCCATACGAATGGCTATATACATATTTATATAGTTGTCAGACTCGAATTCCAGTCTACTCCCCCGTGACAATCCATACACAGCTGTTCCAGCAGTGTCGATGACCTCGTAGTACTGCAAACTCGAAATAGTCAAGCAGCAAACGTGTGACAACGAAAAAAAAAAAACAGCTCATTATTTTTAGTTCTTTATAATCCCACAGGACTAAACAATGTCTGGAGGAATAGCCAGTTTCAGCGCCAAAATAATCAACAGGCTCATTACACTGCTCATCATTAAAAAAATAAAAATAAATCATAAAATAAAGACCTGGCCACCCACGAGCCTCCACACCCACGTTCTGCACTACCAGCAAGAATGAGGAGGGTTCACGAATGCTTTTACTGCAATATGATTTTTACTGACAAGACCAAGTTTCCACAAAAATTATTCTTCCTGAAAAACATCCTTTTGGACAGCAGTATCCAGGAGCCCCCACACAGCTGTGTAGGAAGCATGTGTCTGTGTGTGTGGGAGTAAAAGTAAGAGGCCGAAAGAAAATGTGCTACTCACCTTTTCCATTATGATTTCCCTTATGAATGAGCTGTAGCTTTTACCTTTACTTAAATCTGCAGTGTGGTACGTGTTCATGTAACGAATTCAACAGGAGCCGCTCGCTATTCTGCACGCTCAGCACTTTTTAGAAGAGCAAAAAGAATGTGAAAATTTGCACCCCATAAAAACTAAATATTAATAAAAAAAAAATAGCTGGCACAACAGATTTTGTTAAGCGGTGTTGAGAAGCACGCTGTGGTCGATGTTTGCACCCCGTTTACACCTGATTTACAGATTTGATGGAAATGACAAGAGAAGCGCCAAAGGACAAAGGAAACCGGTAGCGATTGAGAACATTCATTGAGTTTATTTACTGATTTCAGGCTTTGAAAAATTAGACCCCAAAGATTTCATTATACAAAATGATTTGTGTCGTTCAAACGCTGCAAACAAAATGTATTCAGCATAGAAGTGTTTCAATTGGCAGGACAACCAGCGGATACTTCATTTGCTTTGAATTTGAATCTGTCCTGTCAAAACTGGCCGAATCATCAGTTTATGTTAGTTTGGATGTTTTGTTTGGAGGACATAATACCTAATATTTCGCTTTTAATGTAGATTATAATGACAGATGTCAGCAATGTATTGCTGTGGGTGACCTTAAGTTTAGTATATTTGATAAAAATTGCTTTTTTTTATATATTTAGAAATATTTGATAGCTTTAACTAGGGTTGCAGTTAACGGTTATTTTAGTAATCGAGTATTCCATCGATTAATCCAACAATTCATTCGAATGATTGTAGCCCATTTAATTTTTAATGTGTAAAGATTTCTGGCACTACAGAGGAGTGACGCTTTCGGATTAGCAAAACAAAACAAAAAGTCGGAATTGCGAGAAAAAAGTCTGTCCCTTTTTTTTGGATGTGGCGAAAGCATGCTTCCATAGTGTTTACCTGCCCAGAGCACTCTGGAGTTTAGTAGGTCGTAAGTCAGTAATAATGGTCTTTGGGAAAACACAGTGCTCTGTGTCGAATAAAATGGACTAAACGAAAAAAGCATTCCAGCCCTAGATTTAACTCATTTTTTGTAATAATCCAAAACATCTAATGAGAAGAAAATATCAGTAATGAGGTAAAAGGGGTAATGAATTGCTTTTTTAACTCACATAATCTACACATTCTCACAAGTTCTACAAGCTGTACTCAACACTTTTCATAGAGGCTGTGGCATTCAAACAATGCTTGAGTGGAATTAAGTGCCCTAATGTGTGCTAAGAAAACATTCCTGCCTCAAAATACACCAGCACTGCCAGTCTGAACTATTGACACAAGGTAGGTTGGGTCCACATATTCATGATGTTGATGCCAAAATTAATATTCATTAGACCCTCTTTTTTTTTTTTTACACAATCTTTTTTTTTTCCCCTCACTCAGTCAAGTCAATGTCATAGAGTCTGTTCAGTCAGATTTTTTTATCTTTGGTGACAGGAGTGGAACCTGATGTTTTCTGCTGTTGTAGCTCGTTCTGAGATGCCGTACTGCTGACCAGAGCAGTGCTTAGGAATCAAAAGTAGCCTTTTAGTCAACTAGGACCAGACTGGCTAATCTCCTCTGACCTCTCATCAACAAGCTGTGACACATGTGGAACTAAATGGTTTTTGTTTTTCACACCATTTTGTGTAAACTCTACAGACTATTGTCCCAGGAAATAAGCAGCCTGTCAGGCACCAACAACAATGCAACAGTAGACTCAGTCAGCCAGCTGCATTATCTGATGTAAACATTAAATGAAGCTTTAGACAAGTATCTGTATATATCTGCTGTCTAAATGAAAGAAGGAAACAAATAAATAAATAGAAAACAAAACATCCAGTGTTCGCCATTTGTTTAAATGTGGTTGGTGTAGTGTGTGTGTGTGTGTGTGTGTGTGTGTGTGTGTTCTACTCCAAACATTGTCAGAGGTACAGTGGGAGGGTTTCTTAATTTTTCAGTCCCAATATTTCATACTAATGAAAGGTTTGGTTGGAAAAGGCCACACACATTGTTTATTATTTTCTTTTGCTAAACTAACCCACATGTATGTTTGTGAAGGCTGGATCTTACAAAGAAAATCCAGATAAACATAGGTTTGGAACTGCAAAAATAAAACGCCTCCATGAAGCCACCACTCCTGCAGACTGAGCGATGAAAGGAAATCTCCATGTTCGGTCAACACTAAATCACAGAGGCTAAAAGAATGGAAAAGGGAAGTGGAAGAGAGAGACTGGCCTTGGGAGGTTAAAGGATAAGGAGGAACAATACGAGTCCGAGTGACAGATGTGCTGGAAAATCCAGAGTTATTTTTACTGGCCATGGCAGCGGTGAGGAGCAGAGCATTGATGTGCCTCGATGGGCTTTGTGCTCCTGTAAAAGGAGCCTGCTTCACCTGCTGTAGGGCATCACACACCCTCACGTAGCGTCCACACAGGGAAAGAATTATTACTTTCTAGGTGTGGCATATGTGCTACAGTATGTGCAGTATGTGGCTTGTGTTGCCAACAAAGTTTGTTTTATAGAGAACGCCGGTGTGACACAGGAATGTGTGCAATAGGGATTGTTCCGTGTCAAAATGTCACACTTAAATACCACATACAACACCAATAAACCGTTTCCTTTAAGGTATATTATTTTGCAGAGGAAGTCACAGCTGGACCTGGACCTGATCTAGAACTGGGACTGTAACTAAAGATACACTATGTAGACAATATTTTTGGGACACCTGACTCTTTCAGCCATTTGTGGTTCTTCTCCAAACTGTTACTACAAAGTTGGAGGCACACAATTGTATAGGATGTCTTTGGATGAAATTTTCCTTTGACTTGAACAAGGGAACTTAAACCTGTTCCAGCACGATAATGCCCCTGTGCACAAAGCCAGCTCTGTGATGATAAAATATACATGGGTAGGAATGGAAGCTCTTGAGCGACTTGCTAGAGAGCTCTGACCTCAAGCCTACTGAACACGAATTGAAACGGTGACAGCACCCCAGGCCTCCTCACCTCATCTACATCAGTACTTGTTTACTAACACCCTTGTGACTGGATGAAAACAACCGCATTCCAAAGTCTAGGGAACATCTTCCGAAAAGAGGAAGTTTAATTTTGAGTTTATAAAAAAAATAAAAAATAAAAAAAAATAAATGGTGACTAAATGTGGAACATTTACACAATAAACACAAATGTTTGTCCATATAGTGTCGCTTCCTCGCTACAGAAGCCAATTGTTGCAATAAGACGATAGGTAAATGACAGCTATAAATAGAGGCATGTGGTCAGCAGCATTGCTCAGGGCCCTTGTGGCCGAATGAGCACAAATCTGCATTGGCACACTCCAAAATCTAGCGGAACACCTTTCCAGAAGAGTGGAGATTATTGTAAGACCAAATAGGAAATAAATATGGAACGGGATGTTCAAAAATGTGATATGTAAAAGACTGTAGAAAGATCATTACCCATAATCTTACAGTCATGTTAGTTCTCACTCTCCAGTGTTCTGTATTGTTTTATAGAGTATAATCACACTCTTGGTGTCACCCAAATGAGGATGGGTTCCCCTTTTAAATCTGCTTCCTCTCAAGGTTTCTTCCTCATAACATCTAAGGGAGTTTTTCCTTGCCACAGTTACCATGGCTGCTCTTCAGGGATAAACACACATCGTTCACCTTAACTGTTAAATTCTGTAAAGCTGCTTTAAGACAATGTCTGTTGTAAAAAGCGCTATAGAAATAAACTTCACTTGACTTATATAAATCGCAATCATTTTAACAGGAAACGTTTTTTACCGTTAATAAGAACATGAGAGGGGGGGATGAGGAGCACACAGCTGAAGTATGAAGTAACTAGCAAACGTCAATAACTAACATACCCAATCAAAAAGAATCAATAGAAACACTACAGACTATCAACCGACTATCTCAGATATTAGGGTTGCACAAGCCAGTGCATTAGGAAAGGAATGTGCCAAATCCAATGTTCGGATCACAGATCCAAATTCCATACTAGATCAGTCGAGGACTGGGTTACCAACAACCGCCACGGGAATTGTTAGCCAATAGGATACCCGAAAAAATTGAGCTACTGTTGCCCAAAGGAGGAGAAAAAGAGGAGAAAGAAGTCTTCAGAGACAGCAGGACAAGGAGAAGTGTACTATTAACCTACAGTGTTATAATCACTAGGTTTGAACATTAATGCAAACTTTTCTACCATGAAGAATGTGTAAACAATGCATGCTCATAAAGGCAGAATGTTCACACTCAAGATGGCTTCCTCTTCACCTTTGACCTCAGTCTTAAAAGAGGCTGTTTTACCTCCTAATCCGAGCGCACTCCAGCAGGCCACACTGTGACATGATTAAGATGGATGTGGAAAGCCTCCGTTGTGTACAGGGAGAGGCTGAAACTCGATGAATGGCTGTCAGTAATAAAGAGGGTGGCTCAGGAAATGCTTTCTGTTTCCAAACAAGGTCAAACAAATAAAGTTTAAGAGTTTAAACAATAGACATCTGTTAGTAAACAGCATGCTGAAAGCTAATAAAGCAATCTATACGTCATCATCATCAATTATTAAAAGATGCGGACTGTTACAGGTTTCCGGCAAACATGACAGCTTTGCTGTTTAGTAAGCTTTCACGCGTGCAAGCAGGTGCCTGTATGCGTCTGTGCTCACTGAACTGTTTGAGCTAATGCATTAGGCAGAGAGATGTGTCCTGAAACACAATAGCTTCTGGATTTGCCAATCAGCAAGAGCAGTAGACTCAGGGCATAAAAGCCAAGCTGAACTAACACACAGGGTGGATATGCGTGGGCAGCAGAAAGGCCAAAGCAAACACATGTCTAACCCAATCACATCTAAAGCACAATGTAGATCAGAGGCTGATCAGAATGATGTTTTAGTCACAACAGGACATCAACCAAATCCATCCCCACAACCTGGCCAGTGTGTCCCAGAAGCACCATGATGATGATCATCATCATCATCAAGTCAAGTCAGGTTTATTTGTATGGCACTTTTCACAACAGACATTGTCTCAAAGCAGCTTTACACAAATCAACAGTTAAGGTGAATGGTGTGAATTTGTCCCTGATGAGCAGCCGTGGCGACTGTGGCAAGGAAAAACTCCATTAGATGTTATGAGGAAGAAACCTTGAGAGGAACCAGACTCAAAAGGGGAACCCATCCTCATTTTGGGTGACATCATGAGTTTGATCATAAATCTTTCAACAATACAGAACACTGGAGAGTGAGAACTAACTAGAGTGAGATGATTACTGGAGTATAAGATTATAAGTGATGTTCTTTCTGCAGTTTTATACAGTCTATATAGTTAGTAGCTCCTAGTTTTATGAGCTCAACATTTGTGATCATCACAGATCCAGCATCAGCTTCTCCATGCCAGAGCCTTTAAACACTCCAGGAGGTCCAATGTCAAAACTCCACACATGTAGCGGGATCCAAATGGCACTGGTACATCTCTAGATGGTTCGGGATGTTCGGCATCTACTTCTTCAAAGGTCCGTAATCATCAAGATGGTCATCATCCTGCCTGTTTTATTCCAACATATTCTATATTCTATATATAGTCATATTCTACAGGTTGCCTTAATAGCCTCCGAAACATCCTGTACATGACTCAATTTCTTTAAACGCATGCAGACTTTCCCACTATTCCCACAATTTTTCTCTCACATAAGTATTATTAACATTGCATTGGTACTAAAGTAACGACAATGACATGCTTAGTGGATGCGTCACATGATCACATGCGAGTAAATAATGTACAGACTGGGAATAAATATGTTGATGTTTATTAAAGTAAAAAGTACAATAAGTGATGTGGTGAAGTTTCTGGTTAGGAGATACTTATGTTTTTCAGGGATACAATTAAATGTCAAGCCAAATTTTTTTTAGAGTGAAAGAGAAGCAAGAAAGAGTAAATGTGTGTGTGTGAGAGAAAGATCAAAAAGGAGAGAGAGAGAGAGAGAGAGAGAGAGAGAGAGAGAGAGAGAGAGAGAGAGAGACAGTGAGAGGGAGACAAGAAAAAGTAAATGTGTCTGTGAGAGAGAGATAAAAAAAGGAGAGAGATGAAAAAGGAGAGAGAGAGAGA
>MU570217.1:453487-473278 GCA_024362625.1 Silurus asotus | reverse complement strand
AAATAGAGAGAGAGAGAGAGAGAGAGAGAGAGGGAGACCAGAAAAAGTTAATGTGTCTGTGAGAGAGAAAGGAGAGAGCGAGCGAGAGATGAAAAAGGAGAGAGAGATAAAAAAGGAGAGAGAGAGGGGGGGAGAAAGAGGGATCAAAAAGGTAAGAGAGTGAGTGTGTTTGTGAGAGAGAGAGAGAGAGAGAGAGAGAAAGAGAGAGAGAGAGAGATAAAGAAAGAAAAAAAGACAGCGAAAGAGAGCAAAAGAGCGAGAGAGAGAGAGAGAGAGAGAAAGAGAGAAAGTGTGTGTGAGAGAGAGAGAGAGAGAGAGAGAGAGAGAGAGAGAGAGAGAAAGTGGAAGAGAGGGACTGAGGGAAGGAAAGTGAATGAGGGAAAAGCGGGAGTTTATTTTTGTTATAATCTAAAGGGAAAAACAGGAACTAACTTGTCTCAAGAACTTTCCACAACATTATACTGAACTATAAACCATTAAAACTGGAAACTGCCAAGATAGAAGAGAAACACCCTTCAGATTGTGCCATTATACATCAATTATGCATTTTGGAATAGTAACAATACCTTCAGTGTATCACAAGAGATGAGCACTAGTGACCACATTATTTATTGTGGACTGCTCTCAGCACCACACTCACTCTGAAGGTTGTTTGTGACACTGGTAAAAGCGTATCTGATAGTAGACTAAAAAAAAATCAGCAAGCAAGTATTATTCAGCATGCTATAGAATCTAGGACTTACAGGGTTAAACAATGACTAACACACACTGTTTAAGGAGAAAATCCAGAGTCTCTAAGTTGTAAGACGTTAAGGCTTCCTTGATCCGAATCGCATTTGTGAAAATACACCATTCAAAAACTTTCCGGTTTAAACTGTACAATATATCGGTGGAATTAGCCTGTTGTTGGCTAATCCCCCGTCCAGATTTTGCCTGTTGTGTACAAAAAAGAGGAAAAGAATGTGACGTCCAGCATAAACAATAGCCACCAGTCCGCCTCCACACCTAAACACTTAACCTGTGCTAGGATCTACAACCCCACCCATGACCACAGACAGGGAACGTTCCTGCTAATCGCTGCAGCTCAGGAAAAATGAGACACAACCCATTATTTCACAATTACAACACTTGTCTCGACTTCATCCTATTGTCCCTGGCCTTTCCTGTCGTTGCTGTTATAATCCTGACTGAATGTCAGTCCTCCTGGTTATGCATCTTCTTTCAAACTTGGGAACAAAAAAGCTTGACCTTCTCAGGGTGGCAATGATGCTACATTCCAATCAAATGAAAAATGGTAACACTAGTTTTAGTAGAAACCTTTCCACATTTTATGTTACAGCCTTTTTCCAAAATGGATTAAAAATCATAATTTTCCTCAAAATTCTACAAACAATACCCCATAATGACAACTTGAAAAAAGTTTGTGAGAAAATCAAACATCTATAGTTTGCCAAAAGGCACCTGAAGGACATATAAAACAAACATGAGGAACAAACATTCAGAACATGAGAAACAAAGATTGAACTCTTTGGCCTGAATGCCAAGCGTCATGTCTGGAGGAAACCAGGCACCATCACCTGGTCAATATCAACAATGAAGCAACAGTTAAGCATGGTGGTGGCAGAATCATGCTGTAGGGATGTTTTTCAGCAGCAGGTATTGGGAGACTAATCAGGATCGAGGGGAAGATGAATGCAGAAATCCTTGATAAAAACCTACTCCAGACAGCTCTGGATCTCAGACTGGGGCGTCGGTTCATTTTCCAACAGGACAACAACCCCAAGCGCACAAAGTAAAAAGCACAAAGCACCTTAAGCACAAAGGTGTGGCTATGGGGTGACTCTGTAAATGTCCCTAAGTGGCCCAGTCAGAGACCAGACGTGCCCGATTGAACATCTCAGAAGAGATCTGAAAATGGCTGTGCACTGACATTCCCCAACCATCTGATGGAGCTCGAGAGGTTCTGCAAAAACGAATGAGAGAAACTGCCCAAAAATAGGTGCCTAGCATCATAGTCAAAAAGACTTGAGACTGTAATTGGTGCCAAAGTTACAAAAGGTAATACATTTGCAAAGATTTCAAACAAACTTCTTTGATGTTTTTATTATGGGGTTTTGATTGTAGAGTTGTGAAGAAAATAATAAATTTGTGAAGCGCTGTGAATACTTTCAATATGCACCGTACATTCACTTGAGCAAAAGTGCAAAAATATTTGCCTTCAAATGTACTTAAGTATCCAAAGTACTATGATTTATTATGGCTATAATGTTTCTATTATCATTTTTTGTCACAAGACTCTTTTCTTAATCAACTCAGTTTGTGTTTGTGAATATGAGTATGTGAATAGACACTAATGTTACTCTTAACACACCGATCTATTAATAAAATGATGTTAACGAGTCGAACACTGATTGATATATATTACAGTTATCATGAGCTCTTTCTTAACTACAAAAAATAAAATAAAATCACGCAAATTAGGCCACGGGTGTTATAGCGAGTTTGAATCAGGATTTTCTTCCATCATTTATTTTTCTCTAAATGTTCTGCTTGCTGTTGAACCGACACTGACCTGTATGTTGGTACATACAGTTGAACAAGTTCGAAAAGAAAAGCGCATGTGTGACCAGTTTTTCCATAAATAAAAAGGAACGACTGATTTCTCGGTCTTTGAAAAGTAGTGAAGTTCAAGTCTCCCCAAATGAAAAAACTTCAGTAAAGTACAGACAAAAAAAGCTACTAAAGTACAGTTACGAATTACATTTACTTCGTTACTGTCCACCACTGCTCCAAAGAAATTAAACATAAGCCTCAAATACATTGCTGAACTAGCACTAGTCCCTGATGTAGAAGAAACTGAGAAAACAGAAGTCCATTGTAAATAACATAAAATTCTATGTGTGATTAAATGTCACTGAGGCCCTGTTTATCATTGGTCCTGTTTTTTTGCTTAAAGAAACTGTAAGTACAGTACACTTAGCAACAATGACAATTTTATAGGCATTTTATTTATATAAAACTGTAGGCATCAACTAAACTCGTGCTGTACATCAGTCATAAACACATCTGATTAAACCATTTAGCTAATTGCCCATGCTGGAGCAGAGAAATACATACACAGCAAGACTACTTAAGGAGCAGACCTAAAATGTAGCACTCGTGTCCTGGGTTGTAACCCCATGAACTGTTCTCAGATACATTTACATTTGCGGCATATAGCAGACGCCCTTATCCAGAGTGACGTACAAAAGTGCTTTGAGTCTCTAGCATTGAATAAATCTACACTGGTACTCAAGATTACAAACTTAATATAAATATAACTCTTGAATTCTACAATGCAAACTTAGAAAGTGCTAATTTAAGTGTTTCAGGAAGAGGAAGGTCTTCAACCGTCGCTTGAAGATAGTCAGGGACTCTGCTGTATGGACGTCTAGGGGAAGTTTGTTCCACCACCTCGATGCCAGAACAGAGAAGAGCCTTTAAGTATACTTACCTCTTATTCTAAAAGAGGGTGATACCAGTCGAGCAGTGCTGGAGGATCTCCGACAGCATGGTGCAGTGCAAGGTGTGATGAGGTCTCTGAGGTAAGATAGTGCTGGTCCATTATCAGTGTTTTGAATCTGTACTGTAGAATCAAACTTGTTTTAAAGACCTTCTCCCACAGGTGATCATTATTCACAGGCCTGTCTCGTTCCCCTCAGGGTGTGTTAGTGGCTCTTCACTCATGCTAGAGGCAAACAAGCTCGAGACGCACTTGCAGAATCTCAAGTCGCTTTTCCAGCGTCAACAGTCACAGAGAATCCCGCGGTCCGGAAACTGTGGCTTAAGAAAAAGCTGTGATGCACAAAAACCTTAATTTAGACGGAGATTTTCTGATCCGTGGTCAGACAGTTCCATTTATACCACTGAACTATTCTCCGATTCACATATTCGAACGTTCAGAGTTCTCAACAACATTGAGTTCAGAGTGTGAGACAAATCTCAGGTATGTATTAATCATCATTTTGATCAGAACTTGTGGTATTTAGATGGCAGACACTTCACATAATCCGAGACGAATAATAAACGGATTAGGAATGAGTTTTTCTTCAAAGAAAGATGTGTGTTTATTGATATAGCAATATGGTTTCTCAGTAACAACCTGCAGGGTTTGTTTTGTCTATAAAAACTAGGGGAACGTCATGCAATGATGTGTGAAACAGGAACTAACTTGTTTCACTGCTGTTTCACACCATTCCATGTAAATAGCATTTTTTTCAATGAATGAAAACAGTAATTGTTTTTAAAATGACAAACGAAACCCTTCATGACAATATGGCTTTTACTGAAAAAGTACTTACAGGGTGATAAAAGTAGATCCATTCCATGGTGGGCCACAAAACACCACCAACTATCGGATCTTTTTCGAATATTGTGATTTACAAAGGCAACTTACCTAAAATTCACACAATAGAGAACAATACGCTGTTTCTTAGTTTGAGACATCAAGTCAGGTGGTAATTTCTGGTAAGCTGGTTGTGATTAACTAAAATCTTTGCCTGTAGAGACAGAGGCCAGAGAACCCAGAAAGTAGAGTGCAATCTAGGTCCTCATATGTTACCTTCATTCATTTGTTTTCCTTTTTTGCATTTGTTGTTTTGAAAATCAAAATCCAATTACGAAATGACTAGTTTAAAACGCATTTTTGGCTCAAAATGTGAAAATGCCTCATTTATAGTATTTTCTATCTTTTGGCTGTCAGATATTTCTTTTTGTGTTGGTATTCTTGAACAACCCAGATGTAAAATAACTGATCAGTGGTTTCATCGACAAGCTAATATGCTAATATGGACCACTATGTAAATTTCAAAAGCAACAAGAGAATGACAGTAAATGAAAGTTCAATACATGTACTTTTTAAAAATTATTTAACACTCTTAAGCCATAGATACACATCTGCAATGTGGATAGATGAAAGTAAAATAGAATGTCATTTCATCAATAAAAAAACACACAAAAATAAATAAAAACACAATGAAAAAACCCACAGTACTGAAGAATCATTCCTTGATTGTGTTGACACTGTATTTCTACACCACCGCCTTTGGTAAACTTGCTCCTCACCCAACATAATCTTTGCAATAAGATATCGCAATCTTGCTGTGCACTCTGTAATGTGCCTGTGTGTGTGTGTGTGTGTGTGTTTGTGTGTGCACAATCTATTGCCAAAAGTATTAGGTCACCTGGCCTCTCCTGCTATACGTGTTTCTTTTCCAAACTGTTACCACAAACCTGGAAGCACTCGATTGTACAGGACGTCTTTAGGTGCGCTTTAATAACATTTTGCATTCACATGAACCTTCCAGCATGGCAATGCCCCTGTGCACAAAGTGAGCCCCTTGAAGATCTGGTTTACATGCTTTGGAGAGGAAGATCTCGAGTAGCCTGCTATAGAGCTCTGATCTCATCCCTACTAAACACTTCGGGGATAAATTGGAACACTGACTGCACCTCAGGCCTCCTCACCTACATCAGTACCTGCCTTTTGTTATCGCTGATAAACACAAATATTGTTAAAGCCCACTCCAAAATCTAGTGGAACATCATCTCAGAAGAGTGGAGGGAATTATACGAGCAAATTGAGACTATTTGTGGAAGGCTCAAAAATCACATACCATACTTTTGAGCAGGTTATCCCAATACTTTGGGCAATATAGTTTGTATATATAATGGCTGTATACAATAATGTCTGTATGTTGAGTTATTTTCAGAGGACAGTATATGTATACTGCTATAGAAGCTACTGTAAAATATATCCAAGTTTCATTTCTATAGTATTGTCCCTTGAGAAGATCTACTATAATGGTTGCTGAAACAAGAGGGTGTACTCACTTTTTTGAGGCACTGTAAGCTTACATTTAGAAAAGGTAAAAAAAAAAATAAAAAAAAAAAACAGTTTTAACCCAGAAATAAATTCAATGAAACAAGACAGGGAATAAACACTATATTGACAAATGTTTGTAGACACACCCCCCTATCTTATCCTTCACTCGCCTGAGAGGTTCTTCTAGAAGCACACTAGAGGAGTGTGCTTGTGTAAATTCCCCACTATCAAAACTGATTCCAGTTGTTTGCTAAATTCATTTGCAGCATACACTAAAGCCATTTTACTCACATTATTCCCATTGTTGCTTTTCCTGTTTTTTTGTGTTTGTTTTTTCAGCAAAATTCTACTCAAATGAGAAATGGCCTGTGGAATGCAGTACAGGTTTAGGCCAAAAACCTGCCTCTATCACAGACATCATCACCATCCCTGTGTTTGAGAGTAGGCCACCTAGATAGGCCACATATTTTGGCAGTGTTTGTGCCCTTAAGGTGAAACCTGCATGTCTTCTTAATTTCTGACAAATATAATTGTGCATAGCATTTGGCTTTTACACAGAATTCTATATTATATTTTAGACCATATATTATTTTATATACATATATATAGTGGTACCCCGCTTATCTACCATAATCAGTTCCTTAAAACCGGTCGAAATGCAAAAAGGTCGAAGAGCGAATGTACAATATACACGCACTAAATTGTTATATTGACCGCTAAATAACACTTTATGTTCACTAACCGAAGTATAATTTACGATAGATGCTCTCTCCACGAAGGCTGAGTCGAGACTGGGAAGATCCTTTCCCTCGCTCCACGTGGGTCGGGGTAAAAAAAAGGTCGATAAGTTATACTAATGTGCTTGTGAAATCTGTTCATTTTCTAACCACTGTTAATTGGTTTTCTTCAGAAATTACAACTTTGCTATTTGTAACACAACAAACTGCATTTTGTTTGTCTTATAAAACAGCTGTCAATGTAACAGTAACTAACTTAGACGATCCACAGCATAAACCTAAACGCAAACCAAAGTAAAGATATTAGTTAAAATAAAATTTTAACTAATATTTTTCCCAAAACAGCATTCCCGAAAAATGCTACAATCTTTATACAAACACACAATGCTACATGCAAATGAAAAAGAAGAAATAAAGCCATTCTGTTTTCTAAGATATTACGTTCTTACTTGGTGAGTATTCGCCCTATACATAGTGCTATAATGTGCGTTTCAAATAGGAAGTGTGTATTCAAGCATGGGTGTGTGTTAGGTGAAATCATCGCAGTGTCACTGCCAACAACAATTTGGCCTGCAGTTACAAGCAAACTGAGTAATAATTTGACCACAGGAGCTTGTAATGAAACACATAATTAAAAGAAAAGCCTAAGTACAATGAGTGTAGACGCACTGGCTGAGCTGATGGTACTGTATAATTTACACACAGTGCAGATCAGTGAGTTGGGAAAACACTGGTGGTCTAATGTGGGCGGCTGCTGCTGCTTTCATGTCAGTCGGCTCTTCTTGAGCACTTGAGAAGACCAGACAGAGGATATATCAGGAGACTGAGTGTTAAAGCAGAAGTGGTTCCAAATAAACACACATATCTACAGGATAAAGAGAGGAATGCATCTGTGCAAAGAGAGCTCTTAGAATGTGTGTGTGTGTATAAAACACAGTGTGAATTTAGATATAATGAAAAATGGAAAATATTCATATCAAGTAAATGTTTCAATTTATTTATGCTAGCAGAAGAACTTGTTAGTATGCAAGTATTCGTGCATATAATTGACATACGTGACAAATGCTGGATCAGATCAGAAAATGTCAAATTCAACATGAGGCCAGGGACTCCCTAATTAGCACCGTGCAACAAGAAAACACAAGAAATTGAAATGTCAAATGCAAAATCCTAGTATCCCAGTCATTTTTATAGCCTTTACTCAGAGTTGCTCAGTATCAGTGCTATCGTAGCCTTTATTTTACTACATAACCGAGTCAACTTAATGCCAACAGCAACAATGGGCATGCCTCTGTCATTAACGCCTCTGTCTCAGTTTTAATGTGATACGAATAAAGCAAATGATATTCGATCTTTTTTGTCATCCTTGCAGGAGTCAGACTATAGCCTGAGGCTAAAACACTGACTACATTACAACTCAATAGCAGGGAGACTTACAGCTGTTTTGGCTTCATTATTTCTAACCTTTAAAACTATTGATTTTTTAACATATTATTAAATATTGTATTGATTAACACTAAAATCCCCGACTCTGAAAGAAAAGCAGGATAAGAATAGTGTCTTGAGACTCTGGCAGAACGATTCCTCGAGTAATATTCAATTACAAAAATGTATCTAGGCGAATTAATTCACCTCAATGCTTCATTTAGTCCATTTAACCAAACACAGGGCAACGTGTTCCCCACGGACCATTATTACCGGCGCACCGTCCGCTAAACTCTGGAGCGTGCTGGACAGGTAAATACAGAAGATGCTGCAGAAAGGAAAAAAATAAAGGAGGATAATTGGGTTTATTTCAAATTAAAATAAAACAGCAGGTTAACGTTTTTAAAGTCATATGGAATAGATTTTTATTTATATACAGTTCGGTCATAAAGTCCCTGGGCAGTGGCCATGTAGAGCAGGTAGTGGAGCAAGTTTTAAAAGCTGGCGATAATATTACACGCTTTCCAAAGCACATGGCCATACTGTGTGAGATTTAATAAATAAATTCATGAGTGAGAATAATAGAGTTTCATGAAACGAAAAGTTTTACATATCCTACTCTACACGGCCTCTGCGGAGGGACATTTTGACCGAACTGTATATAAATAAAAATCTATTTTAAATGACTAGAAAACCGGTAACCGCACTGTCTGGTGTTTTCTTTTAGTTTGAAATGATCCCAATGGTTTATGTTTTGTGCACACTGTATTTGTGTTTTGATGTAATATGGCTATTAAATGCTCTAAATGGCTTTAGATTTTACAGATATAAAATTTTCAATATTAATTTTTTCAAAGAAAAACTTTTGTTCATTTTAAGAGGCCCGTCTTATTTTCTTCGTTCTTATTTAGTATCGCTCTTTAATAAAGAAAAAATACTTATCCGATTATTCGAATTAATCGATGGAATAATCGTTTGAATAATCGATTCATAAAATAATCGATAGCAACAGCATACAGAGAGGAGGTGCAACAGTTAACAGCAACAACCCGTCTCTGGACGTTAAAACTATAGAGATGGTTGTTGCCCTTAGGAGAGCATTACCAGTTCAATTACCAAGAAAGCCCAGAAGCACCTCTACTTCCTAAGAAGGCTGAGGGAAGTTCATCTCCCTCCCCCCATCCTGACCATGTACTACAGAGGGACCATTGAGAGCATCAAAAGCAGCTGCATCACTGCCTGTTTTAGAACTGCGCCGTCTCAGTTCGAAAGACCCTGCAGAGGACAGCCGAGAAGATCATCGGAGTCTCTCAAACCTCACAAACATTTACACTGCATGCTGCAGTCGCAAAGCCAATTGCATTGTGGACGACCGCACACGCCACTTACACACACACACTTCACCCATCTACCATCATGAAGAGGTTCTGAAGCATTTGGTCCTCACATCCAAACTGCAACAGTTTTTCCCCTCAAGCCATCAGGCTCCTCAACACACACTCACTCAATTGTGTGTTACTGAACTGCTACAAACACAAACACAAATACACATTTAATACTCATTTTAATTCATACACATCCATGTCTTCTGCACCACCCATTTTATATTAATCCCTCGGTGGTTACGTTTCTACAGTACTGTACTGTATTTACATTTTACTTCATTTTATAATTATAGTCATATTTCCATACGACATAAAACTCCATAAAACAACAATTCCCTTTCATGCTGTTTTGCACATCGACTGCTGCTCTTGCAGTTTGGCAATCTTTTGTGTCTATGTTTACAAGTACACAAAATGTTTACAGTTCTCTTTTTTGCATGTTGTAGCGTAAAACACATTATACAGTAGGTTTACGGGTCGACGCTATTTTGTGTCCCGTGTATCTGTCCTACACCGTCTTTCGTCTCGCACTGCTCGCACGCCATGCACTTTATGTGGCGAAGACAACTTACTTTAGTGCTTAGCTCTGTGTTCTGTATGTAAATCTATGTTGTGAGATGTCGCTCTATGTTGTTTAATGTAGCACCAGTGTGCTGCTTCAGCTTTATATGGTTCAACTGACAATAAATATTTGACTAGTGTATTGACCAACCGTATGATGCAATCACTTGAGAGTCTGTAAACAACAGCCAGTGTTTATTTTATACAACAACAACAACAACTGAACTGGACTGCTAGCAGGGTAAAAAAAAAAAATTATTATAATTTTTTGGTTGGGTTTTTTTGGCACACCACAACCTCGTCTCATCTTTAAATCATTTTATCACTGGATGAACCACCAGTCTTAAATAAACAAAGCCAATCCAGAAAGACAGGTCTGATGACGTAGTGCAATGGGGCCATTATTTTCCCATAACATTGACCAAAAACACAGCCATAACACATATCATGTAAACAGGTCAGGGTTAAGAGGTATTGAGAAATACACTGGCCTTGTGGTCAGACACAAGACAAGACCCTGGAAATGCAAGGCTTGAATTGTGAATGTTATAAATACGTTATGCCCATGTCCCCTTTCTCGCTCTCTCATATCTCAGAATTACTACATGAACAAAAGTTTGTGGAACCTTGACCATAATATTTGTATGTGCTTTTTTAAATATTCAATTCCACATTTATTCCCCATTTGCTGTTATAATAACCTCCAGTCTATGTTCCACTAGATTTTAGAGATTGTGTGTGTGTGGAGATTTGTGCTCATGCAGCTACAAAAACAGCCGGTAAAGTCAGGTACTGATGTAGGGTGAGGAATCCTGGGGTTATATGAGGCCACTCAAGGTCTTCCACTCCAACCCATGTGAACCATATCTTCATTGAGCTGGCTTTGTGCCTCAATGGTATGTCATGCTGGAACAAGTTTGAGAAACGGGGAAATGTAATGCTACTGCATAACTTTAAATACATTCTATACAACTGTGGTAAAAGTTTGAGAACATATGGATGTGTCCCAATACTTTTGTCTATATACAGTACTGCATGTGATCATTGAGCAGCTGAACGGTTTGGGTGAGTCTGTACAAATGATAGTCTCAGATGCCAGTTCTTAGCTGACAGGAGTGATTTAGGTGCGTGTTAAAGACATGAACTAAGTTACTATATTCTTCCAGGAAATTCAAAGCCTTCTGTCCATCCTCTGACCTCATTAACAAGAACTTTCCACCCATAGAACCTCAATGTTTTTTGTTTTTTGCACCATTCTTTGTCAAACCTGAGCTCAGCAGGTTCTAAATTCCTCAAATAAAAATGCCCTTCTGAGACCAAAGAGTCCATGACTCAATCTAAATTTTTCTTAATTTCGATGTTTGCTGTGAACTTTAACTAATTCTACTGTCCTATAACCTGATTATTTTATGTACGGCGCTGCTGCAACACGATTATCTGCCAAGCAGTGCTTTTGAGTATACGTTTGGGCTCAAAAGTTTAAAATCACTTTGTCAGTTTGTACCTATAATTCCAAGGGCACAGCATGTCTGTGTACACCGACTCGGGAACACAAAGCATGTTTGGACTGTCCAGGGGGAAAAACATGGAGGCAGATTTCCATGTCAGAAACCACACCTGAGGGCAAAGCAGAGCTGACCTGAGCAGAGCTGACCTGCTGACAGGGCGACTCTTTCCTTCGCTGGTGTTTTTGTTAAGTGGAACAGAATGTGTATCGTTGTTACACAAACAAGCACCTCAGGTATCCACACCACACACGATATTCAAATTACACTAACTGGATAAAATGTACTTCACACGATATAAAAAGCACAAGGTCTGAATTACAATAAAGTGTTCACGTTACTAGTGCTGTCACAAATGTGTTTATGAGAAGGAATAACATTTTAATTGGTCAGTGTGTATGACTAACACCAGAAACCGGCCAGAACTGTTGAGATGTGTTTGTGTGTGTGTGTGTGTGTTTGTCTTCGTAGACTAATGCGTACACAGATGGTCTATATACGTTGGGCCAGATCTATCAATCCTGACAGGACTTTTGGCTTCACAAAGACCACATTTGCATAACCTCGGATGAGACCCAGAGCTCGCCATGTGCTTCTACACCTTACAAATCACACCAGCCTTCAGTTCACACTCTAACAGCAACCCTGCAACCCTTTTTACTGACTCTTCAGAGGATCAAAAATCCCACATGAATGTATGGAGAGGCATGCAGGAGTGTGTGTGAACACACACACACCCACTCACTCACACACACACACCATGCCTTATGTTTATACTGTAGTTTAGGAAAGGTTTTAAATAAAATACACATGTATATATACTATAATATATATACTAGTGGGACATAAATTGAAGGTGTGAAGACCTGCGGTGTGAACAGACACGTCAAGCTCAAGCTTCCGGCCCACGGATCCATTAAATCAGGGGCACGAGATCATAAAATATTTCTTTTTATACCTGACAAAGTTGTGGGAATTGCACACGATGCCCCGGCTCTGCCTACAGGTTGGGCTCTGCATGTTTGGAAGCACATTTCTGTATGAGCAACTTTTCTCTGCATTTACATTTCTATTTACAGCATTTGGCAGACCCCCTTATGCTGAGCAGGTACGGGTTAAGGACCTCGCTTAAGGACCCAGAAGTAGCAGCTTGGTGGATCTGGTGTCCAATGCCTTAACCACTGAGCAACCACCTCCTGTATTAGACTTTCTAAAGAGGTTGCGTAATTGTACTATATTGACGTATTTCCACTTTTAATTTAACTTCACTGCATTGCTACTACAAGTCAAATAACTTCTTTTTTTTTTTTTAGCTGTCATTTCTGGTGCTAACAGGACATTGTAAATACACATATAAATGATTTTAGGACATTATAGGCATTATAAATGATAGTAAATTGGATACTTATGTACTTATTACTCAAGTGAAGGTATAAAGGGAGTTGTTTTTGTTTACTTTTACTGGAGCAATATTTGATTGCAATTTTGTTTGTTTTATTTTCACACTATTCTGTATCCTCTCTGTCTTCTTGTCTATTCAATGTGGACAAAGTCTGACAGTCTACTTAAACCTAGTGTTTTATTTTGACACCAATGCATTAGGAGAATGAAGGTATTGGGCTGCAAATCTATTTTCCTGAGTGTTTTATCCAGAGTTATATTTTGCTATAAAAAAAAAAAAAACGCGCCTTAAAGATGATCAAATCTGCCTGGAACCCAAAGTCACCTTCACTGAGAAATCCTGCAGTGAACTTTTCCCGCTGGTTTCAGTTTGAAACCGTGCACACTTACGGATCTGAACGTGCTTGGGGTTGAGCTGGGACACGGCGGTGTGTAAGCAGTCCAGGCGCTGCTGGATGCGGGAGCTGCGTTGGAAGACGAGCGCAGCCTGGAGCTCCACACCGCGGAAGATGTCGCACGCGTGGCGGGAAACATCACTGAGCTGCCGCAGGATCAGCGAGTGCGCCCGCGAGCTCACCTCATCCAGGGACGCGAACAGCGCCGAGCCGTCCTTCTCCACCGTCAGCCGGCACAACCGCCTCGGCTCCACCGTCCTCTCGTAAAAAGGCATGCTCTTCTTTACTTTGCTTTTCTTCTTCCTTTTTTTTTAAAAATAAATATATATTTTCTATATATTGGTATTCCCGAATTCCCAACGGCGACCGTCACGAAAGTCCACCGAGAAGAAACGAAATCCAGCTCGAACCTCGTCCCGCCATGACTTTCAAAAAAAATCCCTGATTTTTTATTTCTCTCTATATATAAATATATATAAATATATAACGCTATGAAGCGCCTTCAGCGTGTCTCTTTCTCATACACACACACACACTGAACTTACTGCGACTCAAACAGTGAGACTTGTGCTTAGGGAAAACATGGAAAGTCCCAGAGGAACCACCTGTAGGCTCCGGAACTGGAGTCTGAAGCTGGAAGAGTTCGCGCCCTTCCGTGATAAATAGTGTGGAAAAATAGTGCACATGGATGACATGACGTATACACACCAGCACTAGAGTCCGCACTACCTAGTGTTCAAGTATGGGTTATAGCGTAGGTATGCAGGTTGCCAAATCGTGCAAAATTCAGTTCAACGACAAATCTACACAATAAACACGAATAAAAAGTTAAATGTTGTATAATCGGTTCAAATAAATGTTTTGGACTTTTGTTTATTGCTTTTGCATACTTTGAATTTTCAATTGCATTCTAGTTTTCCTGAAATCAATCCGTCTAAACTTGTCAACCCCTGAACGCACTAAATTCCGGACTGGACTTTGCCTTGTCCCAGAATTAAATAATTGTAGTGAGGACACTTTAAAGAAATTATTAATAATTAACAGTTTTTACCTTTAAAATAAGCTTCATCACAGATTTGAGTACTGACACCCCCGTGTTTGAACTCGGTCCAATATAATCATTACTGGAGGACTTTGTACTATTAGTGCTTAATATAGGTATAAATAAGTTACAGATTAACACCTTATTTATACAAACACTAGAAAGAACAGCCTTTTGGTCTTAATTCCCTTGTGCATGCTAAAAATGAATAAATAATAAAACATTTTATTGATGCATTATAGGTATTTTTTACAAGAGTGGCAATATTGTAATTTTCCAGCGCCCTCTTGTGGTATTAAAAAGAAACTGATTGAAAAAAAGAACACATGGCAATTAATTTCAACAAGTAACAACTGCTCAATGAAATAATGCACTTGATCTCAGAGACTCCCAGAGATTCTAAGCTACTGAGCAGAAGTTAAGCACTTCAAGCTCACATCATTGCTGACCCTGCACTCTGACTTAAAACTTCCTAACAAGCTTGAATATAAGATAAATTCTCACTGCATTGTATGATACACATTAAGGCTTATTCCCTCTACATTTCATTGTGAACATCCTAAAACTAAAAAATCCTTGAGCCCATTTTATTTTACACCTTTTACATTTTTAAGCATTCTGATCAGAGCATCAGTCCTAACTGGCATATATGAAGTGAACAGCAAGATGCCCAATAATAAAAAGAATAAAATCTAAACAGACAATTAAAACAGTAATTCAAGTGTCTACAAGTACAATTTTGCATTTGTCAGATGTTCTTATCCAAAGCGACTTAGTTATCTCATTCATATAACTGAGCTGTTGAGATTTGAGGGCCTTGCTCAAGGGCCCAGCTGGGGACACCAATAATTTTAATCTCACAACCTTTAACATCTTCACCACTAGGGATTTGTTTCAATGGAAAGGTAAAAAAAATACCATATGCCGTTTAAAAGCTGCCTTCATAAATGTGCAAAATGCAGGAAATGATAATCAATTCATCAGGTTTTGTAAAGAAAGTTATACATTTAGGTATAAATACTACTTCAATTCATATTTGCACCATTATCTTTCGCAGGTGTCTTTTGGGTTTCGCATTTCTTGTGGTTGCTAAATACACTGTACTGGTGTTGTACTGTGCTCAGTGACCAGACTGAATCTCACTGACTTCACATTATTAAATACAGTTTCACTGCAGTCCTGTAGAACTAATGAATAAATAGCTACCAGTACCGAAGAAAATGATACGACGTGTGTATTGTGTTGTAAATGTAAAACGGGTAAGAACTGCAGCGCATCGCTGGCATCCAAAAAGCAAGAACAAAACAAAAAAAGGTACAGATGAACTCAGGTTTAATCAAGATTAAATATAATTCTCAGGGAAAGTCAACCCTGAACTCATTCATCAAATGAAAAGAAGTGGGAGAAAAAAAAAAGAAGGAAAAACAACCTGTTACTTCATGTGTTTATGGTATGAAATTTACATTATCACTTTGCAAATGGGAGAAAATGTACAATATGATATTTACCACACCATCTTTCATCACAAGTCCTCAGACTAAGATCACGCCCTCAGATACATTTCACTTGAGCGTAACTTAGCGTTAATCATCATCAGAAGGGAAAGAAAACACTGGGGGCGTTGGGGAGGGACACATCTGTACACATGTTTACTGTTAAGTGTAGTAATGATGGTGTTGGGCTGCTGCTGCTGCTGCTGCTGCTGTGGGTCAGGCTCCTGCGATCACTGCTCTGGACAATACTGTGCACATGATCACGTGCACAATCCTTATATAAATATACTCACATCTGTTTCAGAGAGAAAAGAGGCACCTCACAGTTCATGTTCAGCTGAATGTATTATAATCATACCATCAAACATGATGACTATTTGAAAGTGTTTAAGAGCGAAGTTATGATAAAGAGCGTGGAGCGGTAACGCTCACAGCGATGCTCACTGCAAATTTTGCCGGAACCCCGTCCCACCCAAAAAAAAACACTCGACACTCAAAACGCTCACAGATTCAGGCGTCGCTTTTGGTGATCAGTCCCTCAGCCACAGTAATGACAACACACACAAGACGGTTCGCTTGTAATAAAGACAATGAAGTGTCCGTGTAACATAAGAACATGAACTGACTAACACTTGGTGTTTTAATGTGGCTTCCTAGAACTACGTACAATAAAATGTAACAGCGACAGACCAAAAAGAGTTTGAACAGCAACCTAAGACAGAAGTCTACCCAAAACAAAAAAAAACAAACAAACAAACAAACAAAAAACAACGACACACATGACCGTGACTGGTTCAGTCGAGAGATGAGAAGCTCATTCAGAAGCAGAACAGTTGGGAGAGAAGGTATACAGTATACATAATATGACGGACATCCAGGATCCCTAATCTACCAGGCGGATTAATAAATATTTATTAAATGCTTTACACACAGTCCAATCACTCACTTCCTGCACATCGAATCGTGTTCTTTGCAGAGTCTCCACCAGATTAAACCTGATCTTCCCACCCTCCTGTCAGTAGTTTACTGGTTTCTTTTGTCCCACCAGCCCCTGGTTGCACACGCAGATGGATCGAACCTGTGTTGTGTGCCGAATCGTGAAGCGCTATAACTATTACAGCTGGCGGATATTCCAGTGGTCACCTAGAGGAGGACGTGCTGCTTTTCTACAACCACCTGCACCAGTGCTGAAGTGCGTTTATATCCACCAAGGAGCTGCGATTTCACTTCTACTCTTCCCACGATGACGATGATGATGATGTGTTCAACGTGACTAAAATATCATTCCAATTTAGATCAGTCTATATTTTTAATGCAAAAAAACAAAACACAAAAAGGTAATCGGTGTGTGTGCGTGTGTGTGTGTGCGTGTGTGTGTGAAAACGACAGGGAATGATTATGATTATAGAAATTCTTTTGGGGGAAGAAAAAAAAAAAAAGAGCAACAAAAAAAAAAAAAAAAAAAAAAAAAAAAAAAAAAAAAAAAAACACAGAGGATGTGGTTTCTGGTCTACTCCTACACCTAGAAATGGAATGAAGCCTTCTGGAGGCTGATCGAGATGCAAATCATCATCACCATCATCATCCTCAGTGCATGTTATTTACATTTTCAGTAATGTAGCACATAAATTATGCAACAATATACAAAAGAAATATGAGATATTTTTCCTGGGACGGGTAAAGAAACACAATAAGGGAAATAAAAGCACTGGTTTGGGCCAAAAATATAAAAGGCAGAAAAGCAGCATTGATTAAATTATTCCTCACACAAGATTTGAAATTTTTTTTTTTAGTCATATCTGAACATGTCAAGTAAATTAGGCAATTTGATTTAAACCTGTACAGCTCTCTTAGTGGCCAAAGCACCTCTTTGAATGACATTAGAACATGGAGGCTGAGGAGAAAAATCACACTGTGAACAGAAGACAATACTATTAACAGGTACAGAATCCTAGAGCACGCCTTTTAGAGTGCAAAACAGAGGTGGCACGGATACATCAGAGGCCAGCCCTCCTAAACTCGAACAGCATGAGACGCAACCCATACACACATGCACACTTACGCGCGCAACACACACACACACACACTCTCCTGCTCCACAGTCTTGACCCCAGGCTTATCTGGTGTAATAGACTCTGTAATAGACACTCTTCGACCTCCAGAGGGAGTACGAGTTGTCAAATTTGAGTAGGTAGATGCCACGGCCGGGGTACTGGTGACTTCCTGCGTACACTTCCTCATGGCAGTCCCGCCGGTACACCGGCACGATCTCATCCACCTGAGGCTTCCCTGCTTCCTTCTTGGCCTTTTCCTCCTCGCTCTGAGGCTCTATACAGAGAGAAAAACAAGCCTGTTTACCACTTCTTGTATACCGGCCAGCGGAAAATCACGACTTTATAACATTATGACGGGTGAAGTAAATACAACTGTCTTTTCATCATAGCACCTGTTAGTAGGCTGGATCTATGGAGCAGCAAGTAAACATTTTGTCCTCAAAGTTGATGTGTTAAAGGCAAAAATAATGGACAAGTGTAAGGCTTTAAGTTTGATAAGAACCAACGTGTGACGTCTAGACGACTGGGTTGAGTGCATCTACAAAACTGGAGATCTTGTGTTCATGGTCAGCTATGGTCAGTATCTATCAAAAGTGCTCCAGGAAGCAACAGTGGTGAACCGACGACAGGGTTATGAGCGTCAAGACTTATTGATGTACATATGGAGTGAAGGCTGAACCGTGTGGTCTGATCCAACAGATGTTTGGATCAGAAATTGTCAGATGTTTGGAACAAAATTTGATTTGTGCTTTATGATCCTACAGATGATAAGCACTAATAACGGCACGTTCGGTGTGGATACAAAAGCAGGTTTTTTCCTCACCTTCCTCATCCTCGTCTTCGTCGCTGGACTCGCTGACGTGCACGCTGACCGAGGCGTTGGTGGAGTCAGTCCATTCGAAGAAGACACCGAACCCAATGTCATAATGGTCAGTGGCAAATTCCCAGAAGAGGTATGAGCCCTCCTCATGGGTGGGGACCCTGACTGTGACCACTTCCCCTCGGCCTACCGTGATCACAGAGTCCACGTCCTGGCGAATCTTCTCCTTAAAATCTTTGATCTGCGGTCGCGTCCACATCGAGGGGGCTGCTATCACTGGGGGAGAGTCTGGTGAGGTAAGACGGGAAAAAGAGAATAAAGAAGTGTAGATTCTTTAAATGAGAAATACATAGTTTTTTTTTAAACAAACAAACAAAGCGGCATAGAGAATAAACGAAAGGAGGAGAAAATCCGCACCAATTTGTCTCAAGACAAAATTACTCCTGACTAAGGATCTAAGTGCTCCCACCTGTTGGGCCGTTCTCTGTGACCTCCTCAGCATGCTCCAGGTCTGGCTCTCTATCGATGCTGTCGACAGACGACTCGGCCTGGCCGTTCACTGTGGGAGCTTCCTCACCAGGCGACGCTGACAACTCGCTGGCCTCTAACTTTGAGAGGACTATAGCGTCCTCCTGCTGTTTCTGTAGGGCTGCCTGAAGGAACACAGAACAGAAGGCAGATATTAAAAGATTCAGTGCTGAATTCATTCTTTGGTACTGGGCCATACCTGTGTGGCTGCCGCTTTTCTTTCAGTCAAACCTAACAAGCGGAAACATGAGACACTTTTTTCCCCCGCAATTACAAAGTGCAGACACGCCACCTCTTCGGAGATAATGTTAAAGGGATCCTTTGGGCAAAATTAATGAACAATGTAACCTATTTAAGCTATAAAGCAGTTGCTTGCATAACAATTTAAGTCGGTTTGAGGAAATATAATAGGATTCAGTACAGCACCTTAGTCAAGGAAGAATTAGAAGTAGTAAGACGCTGACGAACACACAGTGGGACGCATACATTTTTTTTTTTGCTTTTCATACAAACCAACAAGGAAAAGGATTCGCTTTGCAAACTAGTCTAGCTTGTAAGAAAAATGTAGTCCTTTTTTTTTTT